>JAANSQ010001400.1:0-15350 GCA_036850885.1 Lepidocyrtinus dapeste
ACCTCATTTAACATGCTCAGTAACGGTGAAAAGCGTAGATGTATTTATAGAATATGTACCTTACGTCCATTTAACGATGTAAAAAAGTGGGAGCTAAACTTTACCTAAATCTTTAAAGTAGAATTGCACGTAAGTGGCATTCATCATCACCTTCATCGTGAAAATGTGAAAAGCTTAATTCCCAAAGCTGTCATTTTTTGAAAGAAGAGTTACTCATCATCGTCAAATTTTTCATCCCTTTTTTGTACTTTTCAACTGTCTCTTTTTTCACTCACCATTTACTCAGCCAGAACATATATGAATTATTAACGAATTCCAGATTCATTGGGTACGTAAATTTCAAAGGAAAGTTATTTAAGTCAATTGCCTCAAACCTTTTGCATTACTGCTTCAACAGTTTATCATTTTTAAAAGAATCACACCTTTTTATTCCAGTTATCCTTCCAGTAGTACCCAAAGCATTCGTTGACTTCACCTAACATTGTCATCACCATTTAAGATAATGGCTTTTTGGTTGAGAATGAGCAGTAACCTAAATAGAACAAGAACAGCTATTCTCTTGCACGACAAAAAAAAACTGCTTAAATAGTGCTTACCGAGGTCGCTATTTTCGTTGCTTTTTGGAGCAATTACAGCAATAAAAAGAAATTTGAGGTGAAATAAGTTCAGTGCTATGCTGGCAATAAGAAAACCACTTTTTTCCTGAGCGTTTCGTGAGCAAAAGGAATAAATTCCCGGCCACTAAACTTCCGTCCTTAAACAATTTTTTTTTCTTCGTTTTTGTTTCTGTTGATCCACCTCCTCCAACAAACATGTCCCCTATACTTAACTTAAGGAATATTATCAACGCTAATGATACTAGAAAGCAATGAGAATGGAATAGAGAGGAAAAACGCAACATTCCTTTTAAACGGACTGTTGACACTGTGTCCCATGACAGTAGCGTTGCATGTTACTTGCGAGTAATAATGCCTCTTTCTTCCATTTTCCCCAACCTTTTACCAAGTTAAATGTCCCAAATGTTTTTTTAAAACTTGCCATGCTATCCCATCATCTTTACAGTATAATTGAACCATTCCAAGTAGGGAAAAGAAACTAAACATAAATACCTAGTTTAGTTGGAATTAAGAGTAGAAGTCATTGATAAAGTACTGTTTGTCCTAAAACATTCAACCGTTCCATATAAAACGGTTTACACTCCAGTGGTACAAATATAATGCATCATTTTTATGGCGACTATCATGTTTTCATCTAATTCGTAAACGAATTCCCTACTCTCCAATCCAAACTGTGTTATCCTTTCAATGGGTTAAATCGCAGGGAGAAAAATTTTTACGCTCATGCGACAAATATCATAATTCCATGTTGTTGTTTTCATTGCTATTTACTCTTTTACCCTCTTCATATACTTTACTCGGGTACCCTGGGGAGGTTAAAGAGGTCGTGTGAAACAAATTCTCTCGTATCACACGCATTACTGCTTATTATAGATTATCGTTTCATATTATTTCGCATTATTTTGTATCATAATAATATTAATAAAAACTTGGCATGTTTGACTGGCTCTTTGGTGTACATGCGAAATAGCTGTTAAGCTAGAGAGAGAAAAATTATTTGGGTTGACAACAGAAGAAATCTCCTTTAGTCACAAAATTGAAAAAAAACAAAATATTAAATGGTTTTAGGCAGGATTTACCAAATTATAACTATAGTACTTGATATATTATTGACGGGTCAAAATATTTTGTCTGCATTTCGCTGCTTGGAAACAATTCTACACTTCATGCGTAGTGTATGGCCTGTCTTGTAAAATAGGATAATATTTCTGTTGCCGTTACAACTATTACTTTACTTTTGCTATACAATTCATGAATTCATTCGTAATATTTATGTATGGTGCAAATAGACAAATCTTGCTCAATTACGTGCTATTTTTTATGCCTGTATTCATGATCCGTCCCGAATTACGAGTGGTAGCGCACGAGCAACATGCAATATTGTAAAGCTCACGATCTTCTTGATAAACGATAAAGAATAGGCTTTTATAACAAAAATGCTTTTACGATGTTTCCTAGCTGAAGGATAATTGACAAGTTGAAATATGAAGGGTTACTAGAACGGCTTGAAACGAATGATGAGTGAGCAAGTAAAGTTGATTCGTGTTTCGTTTAAATTGGTCATTGCCAGCAGCGGTCTGTCCGCTTTAATTTGATGGTCTCTTGATTTGAACAGATATGCTTAGAGATGATTGGCATATTGTGTGAGAGAGATATTACCCATGCTAGCCAAGTGCATGTAATGATGATAATATATTCCTTTAAGTAATTATCCTAATATTACTACAGTCAAATGATCCGACATCACCATTTATATTCTCTTCATAAAAGTTAATTACTGCCAGAAGAAAGAAAAAGCTGTGAATTCTGCCACGAATTTTATGAAACTATTCTCACTCATTTTCCTCTGGCATAGTTCATAGTTTATGGTAAAAAAGGGAGATTTCATAACGGTCTTTAAAAAATCTCTTTTGTGTAGTTCATAAATCCCTTTTATTATTGTTTCGTTGCGCATACGAAACTACAAAACACTTTTTATTGTCTTGGTTTAAGAAACATTCAGGGAGAATTCACAAAAGAGTAATTTAGGAAATGCTAATTGCCCCATGTATCCATAAAAAATGCTCTGCTTGCATTTTCAAGGTAACTAGACTTATGCATAGCCACACACAAAGCAGTGATACTACATATATATACCTTATCTGCATTTTTCATCAATATCTAATAAAAGATGCCGATACTAAGTGAGCCAAAGGGAAAGCTGTTGAGGAATTACATACCCATACAGAAATAATACATCCAATAAAATGTAACAACACCGACCGACGTCTCAAGTGAAAAAGGCTATACACTTGTTCAAATCAAATAAACCAAAATGTGTTGTTTTTTATCTTTGTGGTTGTAAACATTATTCAAAATTAATACATAATGAGTGGAAGATACGTATGTAATAATGTATAAAACACTTTTGTTTATTTCTTTGCCGAACTATTTCGAAAAAAAAATCATTACATGTTTATGACAACGAAAAGCGGTACATTTAAAATCAAAGCTTGCTTACTTGCTGCAAATACTAGATAATAATCAGAGAATGAGAGTACCCAAGCGCAAGAAATTATCATGATACAATCTCATGCATAATTCAAACTACATGAAAAAGTGTCGTAGAAAGCCATTTAGAAATTACAATTACACGCAAATTACTTCATAAGTATAAAGTACAGATTGCAATTTGGAAGCTTACAATATTACAATGTTTTGTTTTGTAATGGTTTGTAGCAACTGTGGTGGATTACGCAAAATGCAACTTTTGGTCGTCATCATGACTAAACAATAAAAAAATGATTAAGTTTGTTTAGATGAGCAATCACTTTATGTACAGTTTGCCTTGATGGGCTTTACTTGCTTCACACCTGCATTCAAATTAAGCCCAATTTTTCCTTTAAAATATAACATCTGACACAAATTCTTAATTTGATTAATATTAACATTGAGATAAAGGGAGGATACATGACATGTTGCGTATTGTTTCCTTAAACAAATAGGTAATATTCAGCGTAGCATTATTTTTGGTTACGTCACTCGGTTGAAAAATAATATGATATGGACCCAATATGACGTTATAGTATGAGATGGTGTGTAGTTGTACTAGTTTCTGCAGATTAAAAGAAGTTAAAGTCAACCGGCAGAGATGATAAATGAGGTGGGATCAGACACCGAGTTACTCAACTTGACAGGCAGTTACCAAACTTTAGAAAAGAGCACTCAAAACTCATTCATTAAAGTTTCATGGTTAGATGCCTAGATGAAAGCATGAGGCAATAGGAGAATGTCCACGTAAATACAGTATACAATTTATGTATAGGAAAGTATCCACTCTTTTGGAAAGTTTAGATGGAGAGGGAATTTCGTTTTGTTATTAACTAAAAAGAATTTAGGATTTGTGAATTCTCCTTTATTTCGCCTTTCTCACACTTTAGATTATTTAAAGAGAAAGGGAGTGTGTTATAGCCAAGCTATAGCTTAAGAGAAGGAGTTACAGAAAGAAAAAGTTTCCTTCTTGTGGAATAAGCTTCTCTTTCTCTCCAGATCAAGATGAAGAACAGCCCGGTTTTAATGGAATGAAGTGAAACAGCTTTAAAGAAAATGAATTAGCAATTCTCTCGTTGGGACTAGGGAGGAAAGGAGGCTTTTGGCTTCAGTCAACCAAACAAGGCTTTTATTAATAATAACTTGGATTTTTACTATGAAATGGATAATGAATTTTGTGAGCAACCAATTTATAAAGAGTTTCCTCTTTGAATTTATAACGTTGGATGATATTAATTAATGTAGAAAATTGCTAGAGAAACAGGGCCGAATGGGAGAAAAACCCGACGTAAATGAAATGGAACAGGTAGGCTAATAAGACTTTCCAAAGGCCACCCTGGATTAAGATAAATAGCACCAGAAAACTAGAGCAGGGTACTGCAGCATCACATTTTATGATAAAAAATGTCCAGCTTTCTTTGCAAACAGTTGGACCTAACCTAAATAGAAAACTTCTCAGATAAATAATATGTTTACGAAAAAATACTACAGGAAAAAATGAAATAGCTTTGTTGAAAAATGGAGACTAGGAATTTAATCTCAGAAAGAGAGAATTTATATGCTTTAGCATTTCCCAAACAGCTCATATGTAATTATAATTGTACCCGGAGAAAGAATTTGCATGTAAGATGGAATTACTACAGGGGAAAAGTTGTTTTGTTCTGCAAATACACGAAACACTTTTGCTGGAGTTTATAAATAAGTGTCAGACAGAGAGAGAAGTGCTCCATCATGCTAAACTTCTTCCAGAACAAATACATTTTACCGTACAAACTGCCTCAACTTTCCTTACCCTAAAAGACCATTTGCTATATGGAACATGTTGTGTAAAGTTAGTTGGGCAGTTTTATTGGGGAAAC
This sequence comes from Lepidocyrtinus dapeste, assembly GCA_036850885.1. Classification (NCBI taxonomy): domain Eukaryota; kingdom Metazoa; phylum Arthropoda; class Collembola; order Entomobryomorpha; family Entomobryidae; genus Lepidocyrtinus; species Lepidocyrtinus dapeste. Next base: position 5,006 of record JAANSQ010001400.1, read on the forward strand.
TAGCAACTTGAGCAGAAGAGCGAGAAATATTTCACGAGATGAAACGCAGCGAGAAGGGAACTCGCTGGAAAGGAGTGATTCCAATGAATGAGGCTTTTACTCTGGGATACTTAAACATATTAAATTCAATTCTGGTAAAAACAAAAGCAGTTTCAGATTATGACAGAAGGGCTCTTTTGAGAATTAATCGTACTTTGAACCAATTTCTACTCTCTGCAAAGGCAAGTTGCCTTAACAAAGTTTATCAATTTGCTTTAACTAACAAACTATACATCTTTCTAAAGCCAGGCCAACTCATAATTCTTCAAAATACTTATTACCTAAAATTATAACCGTGCGGTATATACTCTCACATTGGCTGTAGTGCATACCTGAACTTAAAATACATAAGGTTCATCTAAAGGATCTGCAGGTCAGCCGTGTTTTCTTTAAATGATTAGAAACGTAATGTCGCGACAACTGAAAAGTGTAGAAGATGGAGCTAAGCCAGGATAAGGAAATGAAAACGTGTAATATCAGCCTTTTGTTTCGCATTTTTCTGCTTTTATGGGGCACTTTGAAAACTTGTTTGTGAAAAGGCATTAGTAGGTCTATTTAAATGTATGAATGAAGTAGAAGCAAGTTATTTCTTTACCATTTCGTTGTTGCCCTTATTCATATGCATGGGGTTAGCTCAAGATCAAGAATAAATTCTCCTTGGCTAACTATCATCCTGTTTACTGGGGGAGTGTTTGGTTAGTATATGAAGTTACTGTTATGGTAGTAGGTTAAGGCGTATAATAAAGAATGAATAAATAATGTGTAAGTTAATGTCTGTTTTTTGGGGTGCTGCCTCCTTAATTTCATTATTCTCTGTTCGATTCCCAATTTATCTTGATCAAGTCATCGATTTCTCGCTGAATTCACCAAGCCATCATTAAAAGCTCTTCTGAAACAACTTAACTCAAACTAGAAAACTATCTATATCGTGTAACTAAACGCGTTGGCTTTACTCTCAAACTTGAAAGTAAAAGTTGGCCTAGGATGTGAAGCTTACCGTTCAATTTAAAGACCAATCTAGAGAAAAAAGAAGGTAGGAAGCAAGCCAAGTTTATATTCTTAAAGAGGAACAAAGACGTTTTGTTAGAAAATTTGTAGAGCGAAATGGGCAATTTCTTTCTTGGTTTAATAGGAAAGGCTTAGAACGGGATGTTTTAATGCCTTCTTTAATTCTATCCAACAGTCTTCGATCTCATCCCAAACCTCGAAGGCGTTTAGTGTCAATTTAGATACTACTATCTTCCACATTTATGTCCTTCGAAATTCTCTCTTGGATGAGGATAACTTAATTAAGTCGAACATACTGGCCGAGATGCTTACATCCTATTGTTCTTAAATGATTCGTTAAGGTAGAAATTCTGCTGTTGAAGAAAAAGCCTTTTTTCTTTCAGTCTTGGTTACATTATTCCCACTTTTGTGGAAACAGCATAGAGTCGGTCATTCGCGTTAAATAGGTAAAATGCGTACGCTTTTCGTGAACAAATTAAACTCCAGCTTTAAGTCAGTCGGTTCGTAATTGCTGGGATGTAATAAATTAACCGGACGTGACTGTGATACCTATTTAAAAAGCAAATAGATTGACATAAATTTCATTTGCATTTAATAGGTTCACAATTAAGATATGAGTTTAAATCACTCCCATTATAATTTCAAAATTGCCATGTAAACTAGAGTCTATCTGCGATGATTTTTCATTAATTCAAAAGACCTTAAGGACAAGTATTCAGGGGTCCCTAGTACCCTTTGGATAAATCCATGGCTATACCAAGCTATGTCGCACCATACTCAGACATTTAGTTATGTAATTAGGGTAAAAGGAAGGAAAAATCAAAATTCTGGTAGAATTCAGCAATAAAATCCAATTTGTATCTTTTCATTGTTATGTGGGCAACGTCCATCTCAAAAATAATGGCTCCCCAACGATGGAAAAAAAGCAATAAAAATAAATGAAAAACTTAGAGTGTTTTACTACACTAGCAAAAATTGCCTTTATATTTCGTATCACAAAATAAAACAATAGGAGTCTGTACTAGTCATATAATCTGCAGCAATTGTTTCATGGAGATGAAAGGGAGAGGGAGGAAAAAAAGAAGTGAAAAACGTTTGTACAGATAGTTTGACTGACCAGTCACTTTTAGTCTGTAATACGAACATCTAATATGATTCCCAGTGAGTCAATTCAGCGGTAGAGATAGACTGCGTCTGACTCATCACGTCTAGAAGGTATATACTTATTACTCCGCAGAGCAATAAACAATATGAGAAAATCTAGCCAAACATCCAAATATCTACACATATTGAAGTCTTAACATAAAATCTCTGCGTTCGACCCTATTTCATGTAATTCGTAAATAATAAATTAGCTGAATACGTATAATAGCCTCATGTCTTCTGATGAGAAAAAATATTTATTCCATCGCTAAATATCAAGATATCCTGAACAAAATATGTACTTCAAAAAAATGTTTTCAAGTCTTAATATTTTTGCAGCAAATCTATGAGAAAAAATTGACTTCTATTTATTTTTGATTTCGCACTCATATTTACAAATTATGTAAAACTAAATCTAAAAATTACTATATTCCCAATACAAAAATAATTTTTCTGTAGGCTTTCATGATAATTAATCAATAATACCGCGAAAAATTATGATTTTTTATAGAAATTATTTGTACTCTGTTTGGTTTTCGTGATATGAAAAAATTCAATTTATAATGGACGGGCTTGTATAAACCGTTAGAGTTCGAATCAAAAAATGGATATCTATATTTTACATGGACAAAGTATGGAGTTTGTCAAACGAGTTCAATTTAACACGGCGACAACCTATTCCCCAGAAAACGGTACTCAAGCCAAGTGCTCATTAACGGTATTTCCCCGTGTCGTGAGTAATGTTTGGTGCAGGACACAACACAATATTGTGGCTTGTTAAAAATAGCATACACACAATTTTTTATTTAATTGTTGTCGTGTTTGTGAGTAGTCCAAACGTTAAAAGTAGTAATTGAGAATAATAACGTGCTATTCACCTGAGCACATATAGGGTACTCATACTCATATACATACATAAATACCATGTAAAAGATCCATGTTTACAACGACCATCAACATAATATGTAATAATGGATTAGTGAGCATATCTCACGAAAGGGGAAATCTCGTTTTTCCCATTTTACACAACATTACATGTCATCAGTGTACATTATACAAATAGGACATGACGGAGATTGCCCACACTTGGCCAGGAGTTATATTTGTAATCTGCATAAGAAAAGGTTTCTCCTTCGTTGTTTCTCCCTAATGGGCATATTTGAATTGCTCAAAGAAAACGGATAAAAACTCTTTTATGCTCCTAGTCAGACATTTTTTTATTCGAAAGGGTTGGCTTTCCCCTTTTCGTCGTTCCAGTTTCCGGTAGCCATTGTGGCAATTGCTCTTGTCGTCGTAGTCATCACTATCATCACGCGCAGTTTTCGTGAGTGGAGCAAAGGTAAACATCAGTCTAGGGTTGAGCTTCGTGAATACAGAGAACTATACTGCAGACACGTAGCTTATTTTCGTTTTTCTTGTTTAATGCGATTTGTAAATGATAGGGCTCCCCTATACCACTAGCTCGACAGGACTTACATATGTTAGCGCTGTCCCTAAACGAGAAATTTAACGTAGACACTTTAGATTTCAGGAGAAATAGTAGTAAGTTTAAGGCCGATAGACATAGGCATAGTATGTAATCCATGCATAGTCATTTTCTCTTTGACAAATTTTTAATAATTCTTTTGAGTGTTCCATTACATCGTTGGCTCATAAATATTCTTAATTTAAAAAATTGATACTCTTTTTGAGCCTGTAGAAATATACGTGACTAATACAACGGAAATGACATTGTTCCATTTCTATCATAAGGCTAGTGTATATTTGTGTAGTAGACCAAAGGCAACAAGGCAACTTCCATTATTTTGCTAATGTTTGCGAGTTAATATTCGAAATTCGCTAGTAAGCTACCGAGAAAATGAAAAACTATTTTTACCTAGTCATGTATAGTATATTAACATTAGTATGATGGAGAAATTCATGTTAAAATTTAAGCATTTCCCGTCTACATATTGGAATGAAAAAAGACACTTTCAGTGGTAACCATTATAGTTTCATTAATAAAGTTGGTGACCCTTCAACTATGTATATAAGTTTATCAATTTCGTTTACCGTATAGAATATTAGGATTTGCCCAAAGTACAATTTGACAACCTTGTATTGTCGGGCTAAAAAAATGAAAGAGTATGAAAACCGTCATTTTATTACATCGTTCATATTACACACACACACATTCAATGTCGAAGAATTTTGCAGATTCTGGACGTTAAAATTCTCCAATACTACAATTTTAGGGATTGTACAAGCGTAAAAAGTACCGAATAGTAAACTCATTTACTCCTTGTGTTTCCAACTCACTCTCCTTTTATCCCAGTAAATTATTTTATTTTATTATTATGAATTATTTTCACGGTGAAATATAGGCCAATAAAAGCCATAGTTGTCATTATCCGTCTGGTATGAGAAACGAGAAGAATCTAATGTAGTACGTGAAACAGACCAATGAAACCCTTGTTAGATGTAACGAGCTAAATTTATAATGCTTTCAAGTTTTTGCAGAAAGTCACTTAACTTAAGTGGCAATAATCCTTTTTTTCGGAGGAAGTGCAATGGTTGACATGAAAAAGGACAATAGGATCTATTTCACCCATTTACATGCATAGTTAAACTATAGCTTATTAACAATTCTCCTGTCATAGTCATTTTGTACAACAGAGTGCAGGCTTTTGTTGCGGTTTAATTACGTAACTTTGTTCACTCTCTGCGTTTTTGTGGCACATTAAGCGGGTTTTGGGTGATGTTGATGTTCTCTTTTCTCTCTTAATGAGGGAGTAAAGTTGTACTTTGTGGTTGTAAAAGTCAAGCGCAAAACGACTACAATTTTCATGGCCATCAAACCAAGTTCCTCCAGTATCCCTTATATCCCACGCAGAGTTAAATCTCCATTTTAAGTTTCGGTGGCTAATTCTCTCGCTCATTATGACATTTTTAGAGTGGCCATGAAATAAGTCGTTAAGCTAAAAAGGATGTTGTAGTAGTTGTATTAGCTGTAGTAGACATTCGAAGGAGTTTCTTAATGAATTGTATGTATCAAATCCATCCACCTTAGTCGATACCATCCTTCCCATCCATATCAAAGGGAACCGACCAAAAAGACAGCTTTCATCTATTGGCGTCAAAGTTTTGCATAGTTTTCAATATTTAGATTCTCAACGTTTGTCTTTTATAAAATTACTCGTATAGAGAGAAGCTTACTACAAAAGAAATGTTTAGTTTCAAATCGCTTCTTACGAAACGAAATAATGTAAATCATTGAGAAACTGCAAAAATGTCGTTTCTCTCAGGTTTAATATTGTTACATGACGAAAAAACGCGTATAGAATATCAGCTACTCATACAAACTCCTAGGGTATCCTTAATGTGGTTAGTTAAATGGGAAGAAAATTAGCACTTGGATAATAAAGATAAAAGAGATAAAAGGCTTAGAGCCATTATGCTAGTCACCGTAGCAAGAGGTTGGCTAAGACACGATCATCTTTTCTTACCTAAACTTGTGGTTGGGTTTGGGTGCATCTCTTTGACGATGATTACACATCTTTCTTGATAGTTCCATTAAAATGTGTCTAATGAGAACTGTTTCAGAGAAAGTATCCTTTAAACAGGATGAAGTGGTCAGGTGTAAGTTCTAAGCGGGTCGTTAAGCAAAAGCATAAAGCGTTCTTTATCGTAAAATGTTTTGCAAACTGAATCATCCCAGTTTTAGCTTTCAAACGAATTGGTTTACATGCCACCTTTAGTTGAACATGTAACAATACAAAAGGACAGATTGGTTCAAAATTCACCTATGTTAAAACTGAATTTTTTAACGTAGCAAAAATGAGAAATTTTAATGCAACGTAAAGCCTCATTCCCCTAGTCCCATCCTTATCACGCGTAATAAATTTCATTTAAATGGTTGTTAAATTGTCGAGCGGTATTTCCTTTAAGAGGCAATTTGCAGGGTATAAAGTAAGATTTAAAGTTTTGAAATCATCTACTTAAGTTATTTAAATGTCTGAAAGCAACAAATTTGCACAACGAATTCTCAAACAGGTAGAACAAGGTGCATGATTTCCCTAAAAAAAAAGTTGTTACCTGAATGAGGAAATTATGCAGTAATGTACTTTCTGACAGCATCATAATTGGCAATAATGGTTAGCCGTACGAGTGAACTGATGTGACTGTGTGTTTGTGTGCGTTCCTGTGGACAAGGTAATAAGGGAAGATGAGTTTCTCACTCTCCTCATGAAAATAACATGTTTTCTACTCCAACAAAGGACTTGAATCGATCCCGTGTAAGCTTTGAAATAGGCTCTATAGCAGGTAGGGACTGCTATGGCACAAAGAACAACACAGTTTTTGAAAGAGGAAGAGAGATTGTAAATACAAGTTTAATTTCTTGGTGGTTACCGTCTACAACTTTAATATTATCATGGGAGATGAGAAAAGCGAGAAGAGAGGATTCATGGCGTTATTATGTTTACCACATAATTGCGTAGGTATTCACATTACACAAAATATTCTTTTATTATGCATGTTTAGGAAAAACGGGGGAGAGAATATGAGTGTGCACTATTTTACTATTTAAATTGATGGTGGTGTTATTATTACCAAGTTTTCCGAATTTATTGATGTATTTCGCTTTGCTACAATGCTCTGATTACTTCTTCAGAGGAGAACATTTCGAAGGAGAAAACGTTTGTGGTTTGATATCATTCTACTTAAATTGCATAATTTAAAACCATAAACGAATCAGTGATACAACTGTACTAATACTACTGGCTTAGATAATGTAGCGTACTGAATACCTTTCCTGAGTATTTTTCACCCCGTACATAGTAGGAGGTCCTGCATCAACAATGATTTCATTTAAGGTGAAAATGCTATACGTTGCTTAATCTTATAGGTGATTGTTTTTATCGCTGGAAATTCCTAATGAGTTTTAGTCTCCTGATTATTGTAGAAATTAATCCCGTTGAGTGTTCAGCTTCTTGGTGAATTTTAACCTGAGCTAATGAGACTCTACTATGCAGACCCTGGATACGAAAGTAATTTTTTTTCATAGATTTTGCAATTCCTTTATCAAGTTCAATCCACAAATGGCGGTTTGTCAATTAACTTCGACAAATTCGCATTTTATTGCGTTGCGAGCTATCGTGGGCTACACGTTTTATGACCATTTATTTAAAATAGCAGGAGCAGAAAATATTGCAAATCTTAGCAAAACTATTGACTCTAAGTAATTTTGTTTTACAATTTCTTGTTTTGGGTTTAAATTCATAGTATTACATTGCCACAATATTTCATTTTCCTGATAATTGAAATTGGTGGTGAGAAATAAATAGTTTTTAGAAAAAATTCTTTTAAAGCTGCACACTAGAAATACACGCTATCAATTGAAACTGGATAAGCTCCCAGGAATGAATCACACAGAGCATGAAAATGACCACCGTTTTACATGCCTCAAATTTACGTGGTTTCCTCTATTTTTTTGCTCGTTGCACACTCCATCTCCAAAATCTAAGGTTGGAAGGATTTTGCTAGTGTGATTTCATTGTGCTGCCCGAATCGTAATAAATCGTGTATCGTGTACAAAAAAAGTATTCTAAAATGTGCAAGTGATGATAATGACAAAAAACGATTTTTTGTTCGAATGCAAGTTTAAATTATATTTTTTGTGATGTTAAGATTACGGACGATAAACGTAGTTTTATACATTGCCCACGTCACACTCAAAATCTTTAGATAATTACAGAGGAAAACAATGACATGATAAAATGACGTTTGTACTTGCCCTTGAAGTTTAAGAAAACAAATTATTTTATCTTTTTTAATCAAAGAGTCTTTGTGATTTTTTACAGGCACATTTCCATTTAAAATAAATATTTTTTTGTCTGAAATGATGGCCATCTAATTTCGATTACATGAAAACGATGAGTTTTATACACTACTCGTACAATACCCACAATATCCATTATTTTTATAGTCTCTTCAATTCACTTCAATCTTCCTCACACGTTCTTTCATGACCGTGAATTTATGAAAAATGCTGCAAAATAGGATGATTTTTTTACCTCAGGCTATTATGAAAAATAAAAGCCAAATCATTTCTGATTTATTTAATACTGACTTGTACTACCAAAACGGCAAAGGAATAGTCATCGTCATCATCATGATCATCGCTGTAGCAAACAAAAAATAGTTTATCATGGTATCATCAACATAATGCATAGCAATGCATAGCTCTCCTCCTCCTACTCATCTTCTTGAAGACAGTACATTTATTAAGGGAAAGAGGCGACTAAAAGTCATCTCATCATCGTGATCAAACTTTAGCATTGTTCATCATAAAAAAGTTAATAGGATTGAGATTCGCAGGACAATCTAATATCGTCACGTCTCAAGGAATCCACAAAAGCGATTAGCATTGAAGACATGATATTACTCAAAGCGATTCTATTATGATGACCAGAACCATATCATTTACTTCCATCAAATTGTTTCCCCCCTTCTCATCTAAAAAAGAACTTTATGGGTATGGATTCATTTCCCTTGTCTCTAAGAACACATAAATATAATGCAAAGGTACATATATCAATTTCAAGTCATTTCTTCTCACAGAGAAACGTGCATCCACGTACTTTATAATGTCACGAAAAGTCAGAAAGAAAACGGTTACGATTATGCTGTATCTCTCATATTAAATATGAAGATCCTACCTTTTAAGAGAAATGGCAGTTGAATGAAAAGTGACTCACATTAAAAAAAACATATTAGTATGTACATGGATGGGTTGTTGTGATGATGACTCTCAATAACAATAATAATAATATGTATCATTTCACAGGTGAAATTAGTTGTCTGTTGTTGACTAAACTATTGTTTCTCTTGAGTAAGCTCACATTGACTTTTCTCTCTCCGCTCAACTCAATTACTCCTTTCCAAGATCATAACGTAAAGCTGTCATCATCATCCTCGTCCGCGTAATCATTGTCATTTCTGTAAAAAAGGAAGCTTACGCTCCAGATGGTGCTACACTACAGAGAAGTTGGGGGATCTATATGGGAAAGAACATGGCAGACAAGACAGGACGTCGGGAGACTTCAAAATCATGCAGTTTTAGATGAAGGTGAGCAGAGGACAGAAGACATTTAAAATTGTTTCATCCTTTTGCCCTACAATTCTAACCAGTAATCATAGACGGGATATTTTAATCTTAATAGTTTTCTGTTTCGGGTTGCAAACCACAAAATGCATTTGAAATTGTATTAATCTTTTTTACCCACTACATTTTTCCATCAACGTACCCAACCATAGTTTTTGCGAGAGGCTAAATGCAAAACAATTCTCTTGAATCTGTGTGAGAATCAATTTAATAGGGATTGACCAGGTTGTAATATAAGACAATCTATTTTTTGCTGGCAAACTCTCGAAAACACATTAGTTTCTGTGAAAATTAATGCCTTTGCTTAATAGTATTTTTTATGGAATTTCAGCTAAAGTTTAGCAAAGCTTCTTGCTTTGAAAGTTTTTTTTATATGAAAGAGTGTATGACGAATGAAAACATTGGAATCTCCACCCTTTGGCTCTAGGGTTTAGAAATGAATACGACATGATTGCTATTATGACAATGATAAGTATGATGGCAATCGTCGTGCCGTCGTCATCGTCATCATCATTTTCCATCTAATTTGTAGTCATGAATTGTATTATAAAAACCTAGTCCCTAGTAGTTTTTTATACGGTGGAGTTTTTTTTACCTGTGCATTGCTTCTCCTACCATCGTCGTAATTCACGATCATCATCATTGTCATTATCATCCCATCGGAAACAGTAATAACGTATAAAATGCTCTTTTGTGACTGCAATTACCTACCTTAAATGTCCTATCATATTATGCCGAAATAGGAGGACAATTATGTTGATGTTCACAAAACGATTTTCCCCGTTTAGAATAAGTCTAGAGGGGAAAATAAAAAAAAAATTAGGGATGAGCATGAGACTCAAATGTTTCACAAGAGGAGGAAGTCTCTACCCTGCTTTTATATTTTTGACTTGCGAGTTAAACGATGCTTAGGTAGGTTGTCATGAGAATAACTTATTTTTTCCTTGAAATACCCAATATAAATATATTATTCAAGAATAGGAGGGAGACTGACGTAATAACTGGAATTAT
>JAANSQ010001401.1:0-15346 GCA_036850885.1 Lepidocyrtinus dapeste
ACAGTCCAAAGTGAATGGCAAAATGCTTATGATCGAGGGCTCAACCAGCAAAAACTACATTTGCCAATTTAGCTGGTCAACTGAAAATGAAATTTCGAGTTAAAAAAATTAAGTAGCTTTGCCAAAATTTCCCCCTTCCTCTCCAATTTGTTATTTTGTTGTGTGAAAGCAAAAGCCTACGCATTTAATGAAGTGATTAACTCGAAACTACTTCCTAAAGTTTTATGAGGCTTCTGCTGCTCCCAACTGTCAACATTCCTCATGCACTCTTCAAGATTTTCGATGATAAGTACACGTGACATTTCGAATATGGGCGCACCTTCCAACAATTACCGTTGACAAATGGTCTCCGTCATTAAGTTTGATTGGTTACGTCGTTCTATCACAAATTGGATTTTGTCAATGCACATGTTCCTCTTCGACCAAAACGTTGTTTAAAAAATTAAAACTCAAGTGAAATTCATGACTTAACCTGCCCATTTACTTTATCCAAACGTAAACATGTAATCAGCGAATTGGCTCTATTAAAATATTTTAAACGTAATTATTCAAGAATTAATTACTAAAAATTTATATTTTTTTACTTTGCTCATCCAAAGCAATTTGAATGTAATCTCTGCATCCAAGTCTGCTCTTATCTTGAGATTTCTCTCCAAAATAGAAATTCCTGTCATTCTTCTCCCATTTATTAAATTACATCGATGTAATTCAAAAAGGTATGCTTTTGTGTAATCAAATCATGCAATTCAATATTGATATTCTACGCCACGGGAAAACGATGTTGTCGCCTCGCCTAAATTCAATAGGTTTTACATTTTACATGCATCACACCATTCATACCTTGATAAATCCTTTAATCCTATTTATCATTTTTTTGTACAAAAAAGTCCTCAAAAACAATATATTTTTCTAGAAAGTTGTTACTTCCAACTCTTCCCATTTCACCGTTGCAATTTATTGTGAGGTTATACTATGTAACATGTTTACAATTTGTACATCCTCATACTAATATTACGATTATGTGACGCGAGGAGACTATTTGATTATTGTGAGATGCGACAAAGCAAAGTGTATTTTCCTTCACTCTTTTTATTCCTTTCCTATTTTTACTGTTAGCATTACACCTCTTTAGTCTTATATTACAGTCCTATTAAAGATTTTCTTCATGTTGTTTTTCCGTTCCACTGTCGCACTTTTTATTTCGGCTGAACAAAACACGTCCAAAGAAAGGGTAAGCTAAATAAGAGCGATAAAAATTCACTCTTTTCGGGATTATTTCCGCATGACACAACTCCTATTACAGAAATTACCCTTTGAAAATTATTTTTCAGGAAAATGGTAAAATGGAAAGGAAGAAGGAGCAAAGGAGCTAGACCTATTCAAACCGACAAAGTATAACTATTTTAGAATTAAGTGTGAAATTTACTTGAGTGAACAAATGAGCGTAATAAATTGTCTGTTTTTGTCGGGATTTTATTTATAAAAAAAATTATAAATTCTTCATGTACTGTTCCTCCCGGTTGCCCTGTTCTTTACCTTTTCTATTTAAAATTTAAGAATTGGAGACATGCATACGGGACTTGTCCCATGATGAAGCACAAAGTAAGTCTAAAGCTTTAACTCTTTCTCTATAAGCTTCTTCCTTATAGATGGGCGTGTATTACACGGGGCGGTTTGCTTTCAGGAGGATATGCATAATTGATAATCAACCTCTTGAGAATTACGAGCTTGAGCTTTCATGCCTAGACAAGCCATACCAAATAGAGACGGAAACGTTTTCTAACATGTGCCATAAGGGAACTTCACTAGTTCAAACGGCAAATGACCAATCATCATGAAACGAAGTCTTAGAAGTGTCTCTAAACCAGGGTTTCTCTTTCCTACTAAACAGTTAAAATCGTGTAAAACGAAATGCATGGCATGAGTCGCTCAACCAAGCGTAACTGTGGAGAATAATAATGGGACTAATGTAACAATCATAATTTTCGTCTGTAGCTTAGTCTCTTGGATTGTTCTATACTGGTCTGGTCAATGGCTTCCATTTCCTTAAGTATTCTAAACCCATTTCTCAATGAATTGCTTTAGGTATGCTAGGCCTGAAGCACGCTATGAACAGACAGAAAAAATGCTTCCTTTTTCACGAAAGACAAAAAAGCACACAAAAAACAGGAGAGTAAAATTTAATACTTTACATGTTCACATGGCAATTCCTGTTTTCGTGTTTGCATCATTGCGTCAACCTGGGCAATAGAGTCATAAGCAAATTTCACTTTTGACATGCCATAATAATTACATAAAAAACTAGAACATTATGCATAACACTTAAGCACCGTTTGTATTAAGAAAAGGAAAGGAAGTGAGAGACTACATTATCGATTTAGATATTGCCTCTTGGTCATTTTTTTTTCTCGGCAAAATTCATATTTTTCATTGGTCATAAGACTCATAAGACCACAGAAAATGGATTTCTTCCACAATCAATACTTGAAATGTTCAAATGGGTTAGGATTACGAGATTAGATGACCAGAGGGGATGCCTTTACGGAAAAAAATCTCACGATTTTAAAGAATATTTCGAAGAAAAGAAATGTGATATATTTTTCAAGAATATTAACATGTAAACTGTTCATAGGCTCTAGGAATTTTCTATTTTCCTCAGTGACCATATAAGTCAATAAAGGAATGCTTTAGGCTGTAAGCCACAAACAAATTGTCATAACTGTGGTAGTAAAAAGTTAATAAGGTAATAATATCTGTAGGAAAACAAGGGGATCAGAATTCGAAATATTTACAAGACTTAAGTACTATACATCTCAGGTGAAATTGTTTAAGGTGTAATGTACATACGTAATCCAATGACGTTTCACACAAAATGATACAATTTATGTAAAACAATAAGAATTCCATCAACGTATTAGAAAGCATACTTTCATTCTGTTACACTACTATTGTGACCACTGCAGACAAGCAAAAATGATAAAATATGTTGGCCTTAACCATTAAGTGTTTCCGTATTTTACAACCTTATTGTTTTTTCAATTTTCAAATTTATGTTCGTTTCATCCCCTTTAAAATTCATTTGCATCTATCTAAAGTTAATCCAAGTAAAGACTGTGTACATTCCTTCACGCTAACCCTTCAGGTTTTACGACGTACGATATTTATGCATTGACACGTTCTCATAAATGCTTTTCATAATGGAACATAATAACAATATTAACTTGAACTTCTTTCCTTCTAGCTTAAAAAGTGAACTTGATTCCGAAAGTCAACACAAACGATTGTAATGTACTATACCTAAGCCATGTCCTAACTAGAACTGAAATTTCATCTGACCGTATTTGTTTCAAGGATCGATTTCTATTTCCTATTTGGCTTTTTATTCAATAAAAGTTGCGCATTATACCACGTAATGTCGTAATATGCAACATAATGCATTATCAACGTCCAACGCGTAACTTCCCACTTTTTAAGTAAACATCTTCGTGTGACGCTTGTGATCTGTGGACTGGACACCTCGGGAAATTTCCTGGGAGACCATAATTGGTCTAAAATAAACTCTTATCTGATTTCGACACCTCCATAAAACATTTTGAAGAAAGTGTGGCTTTTTAACATTTAGATTCATAGATTCATTTGCTCCAAGTCTAAACAATACGAGACCGAATATATGAAATCGCAAGAGACGGAAAAAAGAAATTTCCCGTAATAAAAAAGACTTTGACAAAATATATCTTTTAATTTAATTATCGACACCATAAGCGGTTATAGAATATGAAACTTTAAATTTCTTTTCATACCTTTGCAAGGATATGGGGTACAAGAACTCCATAATTATTAAAATTATAAAGTTTTAAGCGTGAGCTGATACCTAACCATTTAGGAATTAGAATAAGGCATTCCTCAAACTTCAAATTATAATATTTGGAAGGGACTTCTCTAGAAAAAAGCCGCCTTTTTAATAAAAAAAAAGATCCTGCATCCTAATTAATACATACGGCTCGAAAAGTCGAAAGTATCTTTAAAGTCACGCAGACAAAAGTTATATCAAGTGCAAATTAAAAGGGTTACGTTTTGCACGACGGAATGACGAATGTATTTTTCTAAAAACAATTTCAGTCAGTGACTTCATCCTACGGTCATTTTAGTTCATTAGGGTAACCATCCCTAAGAAACAAATACTTTTCAGTGTAGGTTAATCAATGATAAATGAACTTTAATCATTATTTAAAACCCGTAAAAATATTTGCTTCGAGCTATTCATGTACCAGCAGAACGAAATGAATGAATACTAAAGTTTTTACATTCAGTTAAGCATTTGCTCCTTGGCCTAAAAGGAATTTCTTTTATGGGATACTCGGCATAACGTAATTGAGAAGAGGATTTTAATACAAATGGATTCATGGACCAACAGAGTTGTGAATGGCAAACAATGCCAAAACTACATTTTACTTTAGTGCGTACCCCACACGACGCAATGGTATTAGACAACATTTTTGTAGACTTTTTTAAAGACTGAAAAAATGAAGCTACTTCAGGCCATCCTCTAAAATTGGATGTTGCTTAGGGAATGAGTTCTAAGTTCTTGACCCCAGAAATACTAAAGGACACGGTGAAATGCTTAATATCTACCCTACATTCGCACCAGTATGATAACATTGATAACGTAATGATGTAACGATAGTCCAAACCAAATAGCGATAACAATTTGTAGAAACCTTCGGAAAAAATCAAAGGCGAAACTGGGCGAGGTTCATACATACATAATGTTTATTTTAAAAATTCAAACCGGAAACCCTCATTCTTCATCAATAATAACGAGAGTGAAACATAAGCGCAGAATTTAAAAACGTATCAAAGAGTAATTTCATACATGACATTGATCATCTATAGAATTTGAATAAACTTATAAATAAAAAGTACACCTGGCCCAAATCTCTAAAGGCCAAAACCAGTTGGCAGTTGGTCTCTCTGGTTTTGTTATTCATGCACGATAGGTGTTAAAATATAGAGTTTTACTTTTCTACAATTTTGCAGAGCACATTTCAAAAAGTGTAACTTTTACAATCACAAAAGTCACATTGTGAGATCATGTTCTCCTAAATGTAATCTTTTGACCAGTTTGTTTTCTTTAGAGCAATTCATTTCACTCGAGTAAAATTACTTGAACAAATAGCACCTTTAAATTACGTTTATGACAGATGAACTATAGCTAAATTTGGTCACATACATAAAAAATAATAACAATATTTTGTCTTTCCTCCTCAAGTTCCTAAATGCATGCGAGGCTTCTAAATTATTCGAGATATAATCTAAAGCATCCATTTAATTTATATGCATTACGTGCATCCGAGTCAAACTCTCAAACAGATATTTTTTTTGATAAGAATGAATTAAAAAAAGGGAAACTATTTGTGAGCCACAGTGCCAAACTTTCATTTCAATAAATGTCTTAACGCTCACGCACACCTTGGGACTAACACGTCTAATTTTCCTATTGACATTTGACACTTTGATTGATTTCAGCCTACATAATTTTGGTCATTTGAACTTAAATTGGGAAGATCCTTGCCCCTGTAAAAATTTACGAGATTTTTTCCGTGACGTAAACATTATCTTCAAATCTCTTTCACTTTTACCAACTTCAGTCTATTTTTGGTCGCTACAATGAAAACGATAACTCATAATCAGCCATAAAATGAAAAGTTGAGGGATTTAGGATTTATGCGGTTTACTAGTAAACAACTCTGATTTTTATCACTTTGCCAACATTCGTAGACATTTCACGTACGTCGCATTCCTCACGTCTAAAAGCTGGACTTGATTTTGACTTTGACCACAATCTAAAAGTAGAAAACTGAGTGACATTATAACAATGTTACTATACTTAAGCGCATTATTGAAAATGCCGACCAAGTATTCCCATTTTTTCAAAATCAGCATGTAATCATTATAATAAAATACAATATTGCACGCATGTCCTCATAAAAAGTTTCATTTGAAATGAGGAGTTGAAGTGAAAAGCGCTGCTTTAGTGTTCAAACAACTATTAATAATGATTTTTTTCGTAGAATGTAGTCGTTAGGCTGCATTCGCGAAACACGTACGTGTCATCATGTCAGTAAGTTAAACTAGCAGCCCCTAAGCGTTATCATCCAGAAGAGAAGACGACCGGATTATTTTATGCAGTTTGATCTGCCGGCACGCATCATCATATCTTCACGCACTTGCACAGCGCCATACTGCAAACTGCAGACAATCTAAAAGTTCTAAAAGCCATATAAATGTATGACGTGATGTAGGGAAAGGGAGTCTTAAGTCAGACTAGACAGAATATTCTATCGTGAAAACGACGAAAGTAAACATTATCATTGAACGCCGAAAGCATCTTTTAAAAAAATCAAAATCAACGTCCAACCGTTAAGACTAAATCGTACAAAATATCTCTCATGGAGGTGATCTTCTAACCTAATGCTTATCAAACTGCATTTTTTCACGATTTAAAACTTAGTTCCCATGGTGAAGTCCACGGACCAAGTTTCAATAACAAGTTGTTTGCTTATGACTGAAGCTACACTATGATTTGTTATTCAATTAAATTCCTATGAAATTCAATAAAACAACCAAAGCCATAAAAAACTCGAATGGGGAAATTATATGGGAAACTACATTCAAAAACCGTGTAATATACAATAAGTATACATT
The DNA here is from genome assembly GCA_036850885.1 of Lepidocyrtinus dapeste. Lineage (NCBI taxonomy): Eukaryota > Metazoa > Arthropoda > Collembola > Entomobryomorpha > Entomobryidae > Lepidocyrtinus > Lepidocyrtinus dapeste. The sequence goes on from JAANSQ010001401.1 coordinate 6,706, forward strand.
CAGTCTTTTTCTTTATTTCGTACGTGATCTCAGGAGGAAAATTGTCGTAGAGTCTGCTTTACTGACCAACTTTCATTGCAGAAACGACAAAGTAAGAGGAAGGTGCAATTCTCATTTTCCTTTATTAAAATCATTATCACTCACTGGTTGACTGGTTGAATGACTTGAAATGGCTTCCAAAATGAAAAGAGAGAGAGAGAGAGGTATCTAGTTAGTATAATACTTACAGTTTTTAGCAAACTCTGCAACGTGACTTACTTGAAAGTACAATCATGATAATTGCAAAAAAGGAAGGATTACTAGTATTGCACTGCACATTTTTTTTATAAAACAAGCTTAGGTTGTATTTTATCAAGAAATACGTAAGTATTTATTCGAATCATCACTTCGTTCATCTGTGTTCGTTTAGTGCATAGTCATTCGTCATCGGTATAGGAATTAGACTCATCTTCCATTTTCAGTTTGAATGAGTAGGTATTTGCATAAAAGCTAATGAATCGGTTACTAATAAACACCCCAAGAGAAGGAGAAAAGTATGATAAGTTTTTAAAAGGAACCTTTCACTTTGTCATTAAATGTGAATAAGGTACCGTGGTTTTTATAGGTGTTTATTGCAGATATCCAAGATAAGGAACGTGATTGTATTTAAAAGTGATCAGGTAGTGTATGACTATGTGAGGATATGTTGACACCTACAAGATGTTATATAGCCTATGCTCAATGTATACAGTACCTGGGCAAAAGAAGCAATTACAGGTTACAAATGAATAGAGATTTTTCTTTTAAGATGAAAAATCAAAATGGAGCCATTACTGTCATGAGCTTCATACCAAAAATAGAAGCTGGACTAGATTCACCTTTAGAAATGAAAAGGGTAGAAGAATGGTTTTATGGTGAGATCATGACTTGACTAGTCGACTGACTTACTAACTTATTAAGATTTGGATAATGGAATGGATCAAAAATGGAGTTGAACACCAGGAACAACACACTGGTTTACAATTCTCACCAAAAATTCGCTGTAAATACCTTAAATTACTTCAAACAGATTTACGAATGAGCAATTGTATACTTTTGGGCACAGGACAATCTCAAAATCCACAATCCGAAAGTTAGACTTTCAATTACAGATGGAAAATGGTGGGGTCGTCGTGCTAAAAGAATGTAACGGAGGTTCTTTCTTGCCTGCCTTGAGACTTGAGATACACGCAACCTATTGGATTGACCTAAGGTATGGGGAAATTAGGAGATTGTATCGTTGGACTTGTCGATATACAAATACACAGACACGTAAACTTTACCCAGAAACCAATTTTACCTCGAAAATGACTCAAACTACCAAAGGCACGTCAAGTTAGCCTGGTTATACAAAGATACAATCTATATTCGAATTCCTTTCAAATTAGATGAATTTCAAATCAAAGATTTCAGAGTGAAGCTTGCAAAGTGACTTTAAATAAACCCTAATTGTATTCAGCCCATTTCTTCTCGCGTAATTCGTTTTATCGTAAAGTCAAATCTTATAAAATTCCAAATACTATTGACTTTAAAATTCTAGGATTCGTGAATCCCGGTTCTCCTTCCTGATCCAATCTCTTTAGATCCTAAAAGATAATTTCAAATTGCTTTTGAAACAAACTCGAATTTCTTTCTGTGAGGAACAGGCACGCGAAGGAAAAACGTGAATCGTGATGTTAGACTCTAGTCAAGCCTAGCGAAATAATTGTATAGAAAAATTGCATTCTGATTCTGCAATTTGAAATAAAATTTGCAACACTAGCAGAAAATATCGCAATAAATCTCTTCCTGGATCAGTTCTGCATGTGTGGCACTGTGCTCCGACAGTACAATTATACTAACTCATTTTGCAAAAGAAATTAGGTCAAAATCGATATTTATCATGAGTCTCCCTAATGAAGTACAACCTTTTCAAAACTTATATTTTTGTGCCATTTTGGTACTTTTCAATCTAGAGGCGAACATTAGTTGCTTTCTTTACTGGAGTAGCTCATGTAACGGAACGTGAATAAACCACAGCTCCATATTTACGCTAGAATATTGCATAAAAACCAGCATCATTATAATTCTAACCTGATCCCCCACAAAAAAAATTGCGTTTCGTGTGCGGTACGTACCCTACTCGAATTGAAATCTTTTGGGTGCTCCCTACTCACCGTCTTAGTTTTGCCGAGAAATGATTACAAGCCTAGAAAAAAAAACGTAAGTGTCATGAAAAATGAATGAGTGGGGACGTAAAAATTTGCAACATATAGGTAGATTTTGTGTGCTCAATAGTAAAATTCCTTCAGAAGGATTTTTTATGTTGCAGAACTTGTCATAAAAAAGTTTCGCGGAGTGATTCGAATAAAGTGAACGAACGTGACGAGCTCGTTTGAACAAGCTTGGGTGCTCATAGATCGGTAATGATCACAAGAAATTAAGTGAAGCTTGGAAATTCGCGAATCGTGTCTTTTTCCTCGTCATTGTCACATCCTGAAATCAAGTGTACGCTTCAATGCCTCACGAGATAAAACAATCCATTTGTTTTGCTTAAATCTTGAAATGAATCTTGAACCTTGAGCGTAGCAATAGTACCAAGAAATGCATCGCCTAAATATGCTATGCACCGTATTAAAATCTTTAGTCGCAATTTTCTTAGGATAACGCTGTTGTGGTGATGTCAGGGTGACAAATGGTAATCTCGTTCTCTAGAAGAAAATGTAGATTGGGATTATGAGGTGTGAATTAGAATCAAGAAAACGCTTTTCAAGTGTCAAGTCCAAACCATACAGAAATTTAGGACAAAATTTGCTAGTTCCCCAGTTTTTGACAAATGATACATAAAAAAAGTGGTAACAATTTTGGTAATTTTCAAGTAAAATAAATTACTCGAAATGAAGACTGAGAACACTGAACCTGTTCTCGAGTTGTACATAATAGCAGTTTGTTGTTGTAGCTTGTCAGTAAATCAATTATATTTTGTATTCTATGCAACCGCTTCTTACTCTCAAGAACGTAGGTACCTTTTGTCATTTGCTAAAGAGTCAACTTATGTTCTAGATCTAGATGCATCCATGAAGATTATACAAAAGTGCACATAACGTAATTACTCATTAAACTTGTAATAGAATATCCATTAAGTTTTTACATGCATATGCATTAATCTCCACCAACTGAACCAGATTCCGTGGGCGATTAGCCATCCCTATAATTCTCTAAGAAAAAAATAAGCAAAGATTTTAATTGCAAACTTGCTCGCTAAACGTATGTAATAGTAATTTATTATGTGTGCTCTTGAATTTATAGGTATTTCTTAAGCAAAGCGAGTACCTTAGCTTTAAGGTGCTTGAAAGTTAAGTGCATTCGTACATTTCGCAAATGCCTATTGTACATCGGCAATTTTAATGATATCAATTAAATTTATTAGAATTCCACTTAAAAAGCTATTGGGAATTGTGAGTGAATGCGTAGCCTGTGAAAACGATTCCAATCTTAATTACATGTTATCATTAAACAATTTGCAAAACATTTGTCTTTCATCGAGCGTACATACTCATCCCTAGCGAGATCTTCCTTTGTGAACAGCGCTACCTCCCTATCTGCACTCGTCCATCTTCAACTACATTTTCGATACAATAACCGTCTCCAATTTTGTAATTAGTTTTTTGTTTAGCTTTTAACTCAAGTGGTGCTGTTGGTGCCTATGCTGAGTCATTTGATAAATCCTTCGGCATCGCATCCCAAACACAGAAACCTTCACTTTTCCTTAAACACTCGACGCAAAACAAATACTTTTACATTCTAAAAAATCGAAATGAATGGGCATAACAGACTAAACAAAAATATACAATTAACTCATCTTCTTTCTTAATCTGAAGTAAAAGTGAAGGAATACAAAGCATCTGCGCCAGCTCGAATGGTTTATTCCCTTTTTCGAACATACTTTTCGTTTTTTACACTGCAAAATTGAATCGAATCAAAATCAAGTCGTTCATCCAATTTTAAAACAATAAAAAATCTCTTTATTTCAAGTCTAGCATAAACGTAAACTCTGAGCCTTTAATAATTTCGCAAATGTGCAATTTTTTAAAAAGCTTAATAACCAAATATAATAAAATGGCATTTTTTTAACAAACCCCATCTTCTCAAATTGCTAGTTCAGTTTACACTTCAGGAGAGTGTTTAAAATCAATCCTTTTCATTTTCCACTTTTCCTCCCCTCTTTTAAGGACTTGCAGCGAATAAACCAGTGGGAAGTGTCGAAAATGAGGAAAAATCAGAGCAGAAAGTTCAATTAATAAAGAAAAGAAGTGATAGAGTTTCTATTGAAATCGAACGTTTATTTTTGTGATTTCTCTTTCCAATTCAGATAATTATCGTAAAACATTTGCAGAGGAAGAAACTCACCCTTTTAGAATTTTTCAAGATTAACAAATTCTCAGAGAAATGAAGTTAGTAGGTATTATCATGTCATAAGGATCTCTTGTGTTGTAGAATTTTTCCATGATAAACCAACAACCTACAGTAAGATCCCAAAAGACCCAACAGGAAATTTGAGTGGTACTGTGATTATGATTACGTTGACACAAATACCTTCTTTCTTGAGTTTCATACGGCACTCAAGACTCAAAACTGAAAAGACTCTATGCAATAAAGGCGAGACAAGGGAAAAACAAGTTGAAGGAAACACCTTGACCCAAACCAAAGCCAACAATGTTTGCCTTGCATATGCATTCGTACATCTCTAAATCTGCTTAAAAACTCCTTCGCGTCTTATGCGTAGCACCATTTACAACCTGTCATGTCCTCATATTACCTGACTAGCTTGAACAATGCACTTTAGTTAGACGGTCACTCACGAGCGAACGAATGAAGAATAACGATACATTTTTTTCTTGAACGCATCAATGCTATACTTTATGGTCATATAGTTCCCATCTCAGAGAAAAATCTTGCGGTATATACTCTCTCAAGACAAGACTCAAGACACACTCTTAACTACGGTGATGGCCACACAAAAGAAAAACAGGGGGAAAAAAGTAGAGCACCAAATCAGCCTTTTTCTCATTTGCATTCTTATTATTATTACTACGATAGAAATAACGATGATAGTGATGATAATGATGGCACATGAGTAAACTCTTGTTTTGTGTGATCTACAACTTTTGTTGGGAAAAAACAGGTATGAAGACTGAAGGCTTCTGTACTGCTTCTTTTTTTTGTCACAGTAAAAATGCGTTTACCAAAGATTTTTTTGTGTCTGTTGTAGCCATGTCACAAATTAATGTCCCCTTTATAGGGACATTGGGTACGACGATTTATCTGATGAGAGCAAACCAGAACAAGATCACTTCCGAATTATCGGTGTCGCCCAAGAGAGACTTAGATAAGCTGTCATGTAGACTGCAGTTCATTTTATCGTTATGGCGTTCGCCTTCATTTTGAATTTCCTGTTTGGCTCTTTTATCTAAACCATAAAGAATGTTTATGTTAACGGTGAACATAAATAAAGTGACAGGAATGGATGAATGGTATTGACGCGAATTAAGTTAAGGGTAATCCTGAAATCGTGATTGCCCCACTGTAGCGTCTTCACCGCCCACATTCTTTAAGAAAAGTTATGAATATACTTTAATTTGAGGAAATAGCTAACCGTGCTAAACTTTTGAAACATGAAAATATATATTGTTCAACTATAAAATTGCTGTTGTGTGGGAGGTAGGTGGGCCTGAAAATTTGAATATTTAAGTTTCTCTCAACATTTCCATTATGATTATTACCGTATTCATTTACTAAATTGTAGGGGATTATTAAGTTGTTTTACAATTTAGTCATAAGCTCATGCGTACCACGCATAAAATACCCTACCCTAGTGCGTAAATAAAAACTACATGAGTATGAATCTATAAAATTAATTTACGTTAAAATTACATTCTACATAATCTAAAATGGAAACCCTCTCGGTGTATTCAATCAAGTTTTTAAACGTCAAGCTGTCTTTTTCCTCCGGTCTGCAATCTACCTCAAATAGAATTTTTGAAAAAGCTTCAACGAAAAAAATGTTTTTATCCTGATATCATCAAAACCCAGCATGATTTTTGCATAAAGAATGCATGACATAATCATTACAGAAATGAATTCTTTTGCTGAAATCGCGTCATCATTCGCAAAAGAAATCGGATCGACAGTAAAAATAGAAAAAAGAATGTTTTACAACTAAATAATGTAAAAGAAATAGTCAAGTAGTAAAGTCCCGTTGTTGCGAATTCTAAGATGCAAAGTGGCAAAGCACGAAGTTCTTCTTCTGCTCTGCTCTAGTCTCAAATAACCATGATTTCTATCCCGACTTTAGGTACTAATTTGCCTCTGGTACCGGTGAAGATAATAAAGACTGATTCTAATAATGAAACTACAGCAAGAAGCCAATCTGTAAGTGTGTATGATATTGAGAAAAGAATGCAGAAAGAGACAAAATTTGCATTCCATCGTCGGCCCGCTTGCAGGATATCTCGATAATCTTGATGATAATGATTAAGTAATAAAGTTTTCTTCTGAATAATGTGACCAGGTGAACAGGTAGTTTTTGAATCAAGGTGAAATAATATGATGTGTTGTATTGCATTTTACTCGTAAATATTTATCTAGTCTTAGAGCCTGGGAAAGGAGATGTTATTTTGTTTGGTACACCTCAAGCAAAAATGAATAATGTAAGACTCACCTTATCAAGCAACGGTCCACACAAACTTTGATACGTTATTTTCTCAGTATTGTTTTCACCACATGCGAAAAGAAACTTAATTCTTTATGAATCATTAAATCTCTGTTTTTTTAAAACCGAAATGAAGAGAACACACAGCTCATTGCACACACTCAAACACGCACGTTCCCATGCGGTTTTCTATTGTTCTTTGGGTAATCGTATTTTTGTCATGACTTATGTTGAAATTGTCCTCATTTTCTTAGGGATTTTTCAGGTCCTACCCAGTGCTCAAATGACCTAAAGACTCACTGCCAAATTACGCCATTTTATAGTTTGGCAGCGAATTCTCTAGAGTTTTGCACGGGAGCGATGTACAACACGCAATTCTCAATCCCCCGCGATTTCCTGGGGAGTGTGTCAGGTTCGTCGTGACACTTTTCAAACCAAACTCAAATGAATGACCTTTAGTATAATAGTTTGAAAGCTACCGTTCAGACTCCAACGGGGCGAGATGGTTATTTATTGTGGGTCAGTGTAATTTTCAAATCTGATCTGACAGCGATTGCTAATGATACGCTGATTTTTTTTGAGAGGAGGCGATGGTATGATGTTTCGTAGTCATAAATCATGACAGCTTCATTGATCTCTCAGGATCCGTTCAGGGTGTTCGAAAGAGATTTATGACTGGAGGAATCCATTCTAAGTCTTTAAACAAATTGATTTTCTTCTGTGAAGACGGTTCAAAAGCAAATTGAAAATTGCAATGTTGAACGTGTAAGCTTTCGCGAACTTTGAACTTTCCTTCAGCAGAGGCCGGAAGTGCACTGAAAATTATTGAGGCTTTCGACTAAATTGCGAAGAAACGTTGCATCACTTAAATCATAATCGTTAGAGTCTTACTAAACTTCCCTAATGTAACTCTCTTTTTAACATTTTCCTCAATAAGAAAAGGATTTTATGTGAGAAAATAAATTAGTGATCAACTCTAGATAGCGTAATGTTTTCAAAACAAGAACACAAAAATTCATTAATGAAGAACGTCAGTTCTATATCGCCGGAATCTACATAAAAGCATCAACCGTTTTTTCATCCTCATTTAAAATCAAGCCGATGTGTTCGAGTTCAATACGAAAAGTAGGCAAAACAAAGAAAAGCTTGTGCTGCTTTATTAGCACCGCATCACACCGCACGCCGTTCTTCGGTTCTTCCTGTTTTTTCTCTCTTTGTTTACTTCATGCACGCCGAACATGAGGATTTGCTTTTAGCTGCGCTTGAAAAACTTTTTGTCTTATCCAATTGGAATCACTAAAATCACTATTAAGCTTTTCGAAAGCTTGAAAAAATTTAAGCAGGCAAAGATTTTTTTGTCCTATTTATTTAATAGAAAATTAGATCTCACATGATTTAACCTCGTATTCGTAGTTGTCCTCCTTCTTCAGATAAAAAGTAAATTGCCTTTGGAGGGAAAATATGTGTAGATTTTGCCAATCATACTAAACCATACATTATTTTCGGTGTTATCAATCCAAGTTGAGTAATTTTCTCACTTTTAGTAAGCTCAAGTTAGATTTCCGTGATTGCCTTTAAGGCTTTGTTTTAAGCACAGCTTGTTTACTCAATTCGCAATAAACTTTAAGAGCTGAGAGCTTTTGAAAGTCTCATTGTCGCTCGTCATTCACTACATGCTTAACTCTTAAAATCCTATTTGCTACATTCATAGATAAATAATAATGAGGATGAGTCTTACGAAATTCAATTTTATAATCGCACAAAATCACACAAATCTCTCCCACCAGAGCTAAAGTACACATAAAATATGATACAATAGAGTATTGCGGAAGGAATATAACTGAAACGGCACGTCACTAAAGTTAAATCAACTTTTTTACTAGTGACTTGCACGTCCCACGATACCACGATTAATCGTATTGATGACACATT
>JAANSQ010001402.1:0-15343 GCA_036850885.1 Lepidocyrtinus dapeste
TATATATATCTTTCTCATCTTAGCCTCTATTTATTTGGAAACAATTGTTCAACTATATGGTGAATTTCGACAAAACGCAAACTTTCTAAGAGTGCAACGAAATGAAAAAAAGCCTTAAGTGTATTTTAATATTAATAGGGATCACCGTCTTCATATAAATGATTGCAGCTCTGAGACTCACCCTTGATAAATAAGCTATAAGAAGTTTTAAATACTTAACTGTACACACTTATAGGTTTCGCGTGTAAAAAATACATAATCAGAAAAAACTGCAAAAATTACGAAAATGATATAAATGAAATCAAATAGCTTTTTAAAACAGTTTGACTTTTTCTTTCAAGCACAAAATATAGATATTTCTCCTCCATTTACGCGTTGGCAGAAATGCGATAATTGGCAAGCCAAAATCATTTCTTACTAACACGAGACAATAACTAGAATTTCATAATGAGCGGAGCTTTCCAATGAGCTATCATGGGTTTTCATTTTTTTAAATTAACTTTTGACCCATCACCTCTTGCATATAGCACACAACTGATACTGATTACCTACTGACTCCATGTGCGAAATTTATAGTCGATGGATCAACACCTTCGATAGCTTTCTTGCAGACAGTCGGATAAACAGGTCAGCATCGATGCATAAATGTGAGGCGTTTTGTGCTCTTAGGTAATTATTCATAAGTAATAAATTCAACTCTCAGCAGTTCAACGCGAACTTGAAAAAATTAACTGTGTTCTAATCTATTTATGGAATTACACTTTCACCTTTAGTCAATAAATGATAAAAAAAAACGTTTTTTTTAATTACTGAAGTGATGCTTTCACTATGACATTCAATGCATGATATACGTAAAATTTGAATTTTTTTACTCTTTCCAATTGTAGAAGTCGAAGCATGTGAAGCTGTTTTCCGCTTTAGTTAAAAAGCAGCGCAAAATATCAAGCAATTGATACAGCTTACAATTCCATATGTGTTTTCCACTACGGTAATACATTTCTGACTGGCCTCCGCAGTCCTTGGTTACCTTTTACTCAAACATGTGACTGGGCCCTTAAAAGAAGAATTACCAAGTATGTATATTCAATAGTCACTAGAATAATTAGTCTGAATATTTTATCTTATTGTAAGTGTGAAAAATATGAGACGGATAATCAGCTTCTGTTGATTCAAATTCTCACCAACTAGACCTAATTTCGTGAGGATGCTAATTTTAATGCTAATCGTAAGAAAATATTTTTCTTATTTTGGAAGAAACCTTGTCTGACTGCATTTTCACAGTCTTTACTAACCCAAAAATAAGGTAATTAATGCATAACCCTGAAAGCTCATTCAAATGAGGACAGAAACAAGAAACCATTTAGGATGGAAATGCCAATCATGTCTAATCTTATGTCAGTTGATTTACCATACATGACTACCAATAAAACGGTACAATCGATATTATATTAAACACATTTACAGATTTGGAACCATTTGTATAAAATTGAGATGCTGTAACAAAGCATCAAAACATTTATCTTCAACCGAGTATGCTTAAAAAATCGACACATTGACTAATTGCATAACATAAACATGCTATTTTTCTGACTGAAATAAATAAATGCAATTTCATGAACTTGAACGAGCAAAATGAATTATGAAATATTCAAGCAACGTGAGTGAATTTTTTGAAAGTGATCGTCATCAATGTGAATAGGTGAAAGCATGAAATAATTACACTACCGAATCTTAAATTCGAGAAAAGCGAGCACGCCAACGCATAAATAAAAAAAATGAAGCTTAAACAAACCTTTTCAGGCGTCCGATTCCAGACAATAACTTGATGACCAGAGTTGATCAAGTTTTTAACTATTCCTCGTCCCATTATTCCAAGGCCAAGAAAGCCAAATTTAAGGGAAGATGGAGTAATCTTCTTGTCCTTAAGGTACTGACTTATGGATCCAACATTCACAGGTCCATCGTCCTATTTAAAAAGAAGTTGTAGTGTGACTTTTCACCAATTAATCAATCTGAATGTATTGAAACAAGACAAACTAAAAATACCTTTGCAACTTTAAATGTATTCGGGCGATCGATGAACATATCAGCAGCGGACCGTCTAGGTGTGTGATTTGGATACTTGACGAAGGATGATGTGCCGTCGACAGGCGGTGTTACAGGAGGTTTGCGTTTTTTCGAAAATGATTCCCCATTCCGTACAGCGGTTTTCTTTTTCTTCTGCGAGGGGCCACTTGACTATAGAAAAAGTACAATTCAATTAAATTTATGTTCATATATTAGGTTCACTAAGTGTAAAATTGATAGAATAATGAAATCTTACGGGTGCAGAAGTTCCAGATTCTTCAGCATTCTTACGTTTCTTTGGTGATGCACTAGCAGTGGATGGGCCAGCTCCCTAATAGAAACAATCAACCGGGTATTAAATTAAACGAGTAAGAGAATTTTTTTAAAAAGAGTTTATAAGTAAAGATCATTTACATCTTCATTAAGACTTAAATCCAAGTCGGACTCAATCTCCACCTTAACGGTGTTTTCAACCGTAGTCTCAACATCCGGGTTCCTTTCTTCTATTGGAAGTTCTTGCTCAGTACTAGGTGCCAGAAACAGTTCTGCGTCAACATCAAAGCCCTGAGCTTTCCTAGATATATAATCCTGTATGGCCCCACAAGCCTCCTTAAATGCAGCTGTTTTACAAGTGGTTGAGAGTCGGTCCTTAAACTCATCATAGTCCTTGATGCTATGTTCCTCAATCCACGCGTAATTATTAGTTCCGAAAAACCAAACGCAGTACTGCGTTTTCGTTGATTTAGATTTTAACTTTAGAAGCTCCGATGTCGGATGACAAACCTATTAATATAATTAAAGCAATTACTTTTGGATATTACATTTCGTCAAAATGCTACCATCTTTAGAGTTTGGTTCGTTGACTCACTTTTCCAGGCCAAGGGGACCATCCTTTCATTTTTGCCCTTAAGATAAAATTTTTTCAGGTTTATTATCAAAACATGTTTTAACTTAGGTATATTTCTATCAACAGGTGACTCATTTAAATAAATCTACGAAAGATCTATAGATATTGACATCAATTTCAAAGATTTTTAAACGGCTTCTACGGCTCAAATACGAGATATTATTCTTGACCTTTTGAACAAAGAAGCCGCGTTACTTTTGAAAGACAGTTACAGCTAAGACAAAAGCAACATAGTGAAAAAACAAAGCATTATTCGCCCCGCGTTATTCTTTCGTAGTTAACAACAGTATTTAATGTCCATTAGATTAGGATTTCTAGAGCGGTGGATTTTCAGTGAACACTTTTTTCAAAAAAAATCAAAGTTCAAAAGTTCGATTTGCTTACCATACTAAATCCCCAACTTTTATTTCTCTGGCGGCCTGGGACATCTTGTTCTGATTATACCTCAGGTTAACGGTTAAAATTGCAGAATCTACAAAACAAACAAATATTAATAGACTTTTTGATAGCAAATGTCACTTGCTTTCTTAACAGACACTCGCACTGTACAGGTTGGGATCTTACATTGAAAATAGACAACAATAAAGAATCACGTTTGAGGAAATGTTACAATGTAGTTTAAACCTCCACGAATAACAAATTTGGCGAAACAGGTGAATGGAAAGGTTTATGCGTAAATGTACGAGGAAACATTCAAAGATTGTTACACTGGCCGATAGCCGCCTCTATAACTTACCCCGTACGAATAAAGTCCTTAGTGCCGAGTCAAGAAGAGTAGTTTTTTCTTAGAGAAGTGCTGCTGGTACTACCAGTGACGAAATAGTAAAGAAACCAACTTTTAGACAACTTGCTACAAAAACTGCAGAGAACAGAACTCCCTCGCTCCGACTCTAATCTCCTCCTCCTCCTATTATTCAGTACGGTATCGTTAAAGAAAAAACTTTTGGCTCCTCTCTGCTTTAACACACAAAAAGGAACAGATCAAACTAGTGACTGATAAACGTAAGGTACATAAACCCAACATATAAAGTCGAATTTGATAAAGGAAATTCTCCGTCCTAACTTCGGCTGCCTCTCAACTAAGCTCGGTAATGATACTCAATGTTTGTCTATCCTCTACCCTTTATCTTAGAGAAACGAGCCCGTTGGATTCTCTACACTTCCTGCACGAAATAACTCGTTCCATGTATTTTTTCCATACAGTTTAGAGTTTATCACTCACACGAAGTTCTGATACAGAGGATAGATAAATCCTTCGTTGTTACACTTTTTAATTAGAGTGAAATGCTATGGAAAATTAATAATTTTACTAAATATGTAATTCACCTGGAGGTGTTGAGATGCGGCGGAACCGTTTGGAAACGTTTTTTACACTTGTCACTCCAAAACTTTGGTAAACACTACCGGTTAACTGATGTCGCTGTGGATTAGTATTCAGCGCCACAGCAAAGAGCAAAGTCCCACTAACACAACCACCGTCGTCAGCACCGCAGAAAGTAAATACATTGCAGGATTACTCAAGCAATAAGTAAAGGATTACTAGAAGCCAAGCATGATCCGTCGCCTACCGGCTGGCTAAATTTTACATTGAAAGCAGCTGTATCCTTTGGCTAATACATGCGGTATGTATTAAGCTATGTGTTGTATCGGTTGGGCGATTATCGGCGGGTCGTCCCTCATGAACAGTGTAATATTTAAGCATATGAAAACAAAAAGTACAGTCTCGTCTCCGAGAGATACATATATGCACATGCATGCATTTTCGTCACCCCTTCTCTCAAATCAAAAGAACAGCAGTGGTGCGGTGATGTTGGTAGTAGTAGTTTACAATTTGGTCCATTCATATTTCACTTTACTATTGAGCTTGGAAACAAGCCGTGATCCGTAAAGGAAAAAAAAAATTCTACTCAAACGATGCATGAATGCCAAATTATATTCCATGATGACAAGGAGATCTTAGCATTTTTTCGTTATCTTTAACTGCATACAGAATAATTGTCATGAAGACTGAATGAATTCGTTCTGATTAATTATAACATACCTGATGACTTGACATTTATTAAAGGAAAATTTAAACAATTTCTACACTAACAACATAAATTCATGCTTGCCCATTAGATCGACAGAAACCGCAACGTATGTATTGACTACTTGATTTTATTCTGATTAAAGTGAATTCATAAATTAATTGGAAAGAACTAAATAGTACAAAACTGGACGTTGATCCAATTGGGAGAATTTAATTTCAATGTTTTCTCCGGTTGTTTATCTCGATCATTCAGAATAACAAAGCTTTAAACTCAATCTTAATTTTATTTAAGGCCAGGCTTTAAGAAATACATACTGTCAAGGTATTTAAAACTCATAGGGACTTAAATAGACATAAATAAAATAGGAAAGTCCAGCGGGTTTGATTTGACCTGCTATACAAAAAATACTTTAGACTACATGATGCCTCCAATTTTTTTAGATAAATACAAATTAATATAGTTAATTTTTCCACTCTGCTCCTACACTCAACTATTTAAAGCAATTCAATTATCATATTAATAACGTGAGACGCAAGAATTTGGAAGGAAAAAGTAAATTTTCAAAGTTATTATAAGGTAAAGCGTTGACAATTAGCATTCTTTTTACCGAGACGAGGTATATACATGAAAAGATGACTATAAAATCTATCGCATATTTTTTAAGACAAACTCATGAAAGTTAAAAATTAACCTTCGTTTAACTCTACTAGGTTTTACCTTTGTTTCAAAAGTTGCTACAAGAGGTTTTTGCATCATATGCATAAATGCGTGTTACAAAGCTACTCAATGAATTCACTTGAGGAGCTGTTAAAGCAATTGGTTAAATAAAATTTTTTTCCATTCACTAATATATCTTGAGCAGCACAAATTTAGTGATTCTCTTTACATGTATTTTATCCACAAATCCAAGTTAGTTCCACGAGTCGTTACTAGATTGAACTTTGTGTCAATACTCGCTTCCATTTGGAGAAACAAGGGAAACGAGAGCAACAGGACGAATCAGCATAATTTTTCTGGTTCACAGCATGTTTTCACCTCCTGCCTCCAGTATTGTTTTATTTTGAACTTGCCAATCATCATATTTGCAAGTTGACAAAGTACATTTATGGTTTCCAAGAATACCTTCTTTGAAGAAATAATATGTCTACATGAATTAATCATTTATTTAACAGGGTAACGTGCTTTATTCATTCCTACAAATATCACAAACAATTTTTTCCTATTAGTCACTCTCCGAGACGATATGCATATAAAGCACAAATTTGCCCTTTCAAAATGAAAAATACATGAATCAATTCATAAAATATTTTCGAAGTAAAAATACAATTAAGGAAAAGATAAAAAAGGACAAGGCAGCAGAGTGAGAATTTTTTCGTTACTCATCATAGTCATCATCAGTGTCCGAACGTCCGAAGACCTCAGCACTCAAAAAGGTAGATAAGGTAGAGTAACACTTTTTTTACAATTGTCCATTCAAAGTTAAATGTATGGTTAGGTTTTTTAGTGTCCTTCTCTTTCGCACTATAACGTTTAAAATATTTTGTATAAAAAATGAAGGGCAAACTAATCTTTTCTCAGCTCAAGAGTAAACAAGGCAGCCTATTTTCTACAATATTTTTCCCCATTGTATCTAAGGAGCTCAAAGAAAAAAAACTCTGTCCCTTCATATTTAACCTTTCTTAAAATAGCTAAAAAAATACCGAGGTTTTTAACGAAAAACATAATCCTCTTGAGGGTCTTTTTCAAGTAAGTTAGTCATAAACTAAAACATCATACCTAAAAACCCTAGTATTTTAAGGCATCCATCACATAAAAACACCATCTATTTTGCTACCATTTACCATTTTTCCTATTTCAAGACGATAATATGGAGACAAGACAGTTGAATTAGCAGAGAGAAAAAACCTTTCGCGAGGCTGGATGTAAAAAGATGTCAAATGAGTAAAGCGAAACCAACAAACATGAGCGGAAATGAAGTAATGAAAAGTTGAGGTTGGGAACTGCGACGACGTGATTCCTCTGGTCTGGATGGAATGGACTATAATTCGCATTTTACCTCACATTCGCCCATAAAATCAAGTTGAATGTTCAGCATCTCTCGTTGATATGATCTGTATCTGTAGTGAACCATACAGATATGATGACGCATATGATGATAGTACGTTGCACTAGGAGAAAATTCTTTTCCACCAAAAAAAGATAAATAGATAGGTGGAAAACCATAAAAATATTTTAACATCAAATGGGCATCTATGCAATTTAGTACTAGTAAGAAATAATGGACATGTTTCCGTCTGCTCTGCTGAAGAGCTTCGAAGTAAGTTATGAATACCTTAAAATCGGAAGGCAAATTTTTTTAAAGCCTCACAAGTGCCAAGCAAAAATAATCAGTTGTGTTTCATTAGGATTCTGAGCATTGCTCTTATCCCCACCTCCATGTCTCTTTAACTTTCAATAGTAAATCACAAGGGAGTTCATAACAACCCTAATTAATACTCTTCGTACTTTCACGATCTATTCTTATAGTTCGTTGATTTCTGCAAATAAGCCTATGGTTTTCAGCGGGTAACCGGTCATTGACCATTGTAAAATATAGCTAAGGTTATTGAATGCGGAATTCGAAGAAGGGTACTCTAAACTGCGAAAATATTATCTCTGTAAATGTGTCAGCGAAGCTTTCATCCACTTGAGATTTTCTAACCATCTACTTGAGAAAGCTCATCCTGGAAAACATCTACCCACTCGCTGCTAGAGAAGCTCAAGCTATGAAAAATACATAAACGCTGATACGTTTCTAATATAGGGTACTTTAGAACGAAGGATGCTTCGCTAAAACACAGCTTTCCATCATTAATATGTCTTGTAATATGCGGTCGTAAAAACACATATTCGACTTTAGGCAATATTTTTCCACACATAGACACGGCCAAAACCATTCAGCCTATTTAAAACATTATATTCGAAAGTTCTACCTGTGGGAATCATTTTTTATTTTAGTTATTATTCTTTTTTGTCGCTTTAAACCATCCATTAGAGAAGATTTCGCACATCATTGAGCAGATCTTTAANCATTAGAGAAGATTTCGCACATCATTGAGCAGATCTTTAAAAGTTGTTAACTTTCGACAAAACATTCAATTTTAACATGGCATTCGTACGGCAATTTATTAAGAAGTATATACGAACCTTTTTTTGTTTGCTGAGTATTTACGAGCAGGTCAAAGAGCATTTCACAGATTTAAATGATTCCCACGTTATACCCCAGCCAGTCTGTAAAATTGCTTGGTGTTATTTTCATCAAAAGGCTAAAGGGTAGTACATCTATGACACTTGCTAGAATATTGAGGACAGTATTCTAAAATAGAATTTAAATTTAAAGATAAATCTGCTCATCGTAAAAGCAAATGGGAGAACATGGGACAAGTAAAACGGAAATTCAGCCATGTATTTTCTATATGCTAATTACGAAGTGCAGTTTTAAGCGCTTATGAAGCATATATGATCAGTGGTTACAGTTATATATAGTAGATTTACTGTTATTCGCAAAAAAATGCCAGTTGTTTCACCTGCAGTTCATTAAAACATGTGAATAATTTTAGTTTACTCGAGAACTTTCGAATGAAAAATTGTGAGATATTATTCACATTACTCATGCCCGGGGTCAACTGCTACGACAAAGAAAGATTTAAATAATATTATTATGAACATTTTAGGTATACATAATACGAATATGAAGCCAGTAATCAGCCAACCTACGCTACTCCTTTAATATTGATCATGTTTACAGGTAAAAAACGAGCAAGACTCTTAAAATCAAAGCAAAATAAGTTAGTTTCGTAATAATTTGCTCCTAGACCAAGCAATTCATATAATTCTATCATCTTTTGGAAATAAAAGGTCGTTATAACACAAAAGTACATCTCTTAGATAACTATTTGCTCATGCTCGATGCTACCCTCTCGGTTCTCTAGTACGCTTTTACGACAAACAAATTAAAAAAAGTTAATTGCTACTTTTCCTTCTTTTTATATTTCTTTTCAATTTTCATGTTTTTTATGCCTCACTTATTGGTATCACTTGCCTCTGGTATACTTAACACAATTCACGGAGATAAATTTTTGACTTGTTTCTAACTGCGTTGTCCTCGTAAAACCATAAAGCATGTCGTTGAGAAAAGTATCGTATGTCCTCGGCCATTCTCCGCTCGGAGATGGTGCTGACGCTCCGGGGAGGTAAGCAAGCTAAACAACCTTCGGGAGTGCAGCGTTTACTTCCCCCTGCACCCCTTACAGAAGTTAAGTACGTAAACAGTAAAGAGACGAAAAATGCACGACGCAATAATATCCAAACAAGGAAGAAAAAGTTCAGTAGAATTGTATCAGCATTTTGCAACATAATTGTATTTTTTCACCAGCTCAGAATCACTTTAAAGAGCTCTTTTCCTCAGAGATACATACATCCCAAGCATGAGCATAGTGCATACATGTTAAACAAAGCATGCATTATTGTAAATATTTTAACGCTTCATCCTTGTTTGTTCATCCCTTGTAAATGTTTTTAGCCGGGGTTTTAAATGCCATATATTTATATTCTTGAATTTCTTGAGATTGGATTATACTTTTTGTAAAAGTTCCAAGAAAAGCCATTATCTGATTGAAGGCATTTCTCACGTCATGTTGACCTTTTTACGTCCATATGACTGACATAAGATTAGAGAACTGCTTAAATGTTTTTTGCATAAGCATATCAAATCGATCTACCCTTATATTAAAGTTAATACTGAATGTGTAGTTTTATTGTAGCACGTCCACCATTATTTTGAATGCATCTTTTAAATCAATCCAAACTAATCCTCTCACTCTAATCTCTTGTGAAGTTTAAGTCTTGCGAAATTCTCTGGAACTCATGAGGCAAGAGATAAACCCGCTAGCCGATAGTCCACGAAGTTTTTAAAGTGAATGCAAGAAACCAGATCTAGTTCTAGTTTCTTAAAATCATGCCTCATACATATACACGCTCCTTATCTAGATTACGCTCAATGTACTTATTTATCTGTCTGTCATTTATCGATCCTTAGGCCCTTAGGTACGTTCATGAAAACGGCATAGGTTGTTGTTGTTGGCTTGTCGGCGACAATAAATTTGACCAAGTGCAAGAGCCTCGGTGCTCTAAAAATAAAATGGTTAATCAAGTGACGCGTTCAAATCGGTTCGTAAATTGAATTACTTTTTCCATTTTTCGCTTCCAAGTGAAAAATAAAAGTTTTTCGTTACAAAGAGATCAAGAGATCTTAAAACCTAAATATTTCGTTATATTCTTAACTTTTATGCACAGCTGGCTGGAAGCGGAATAATGTGGAATCCTCATGAATTAAATATGGGCAGCTAGAAGATTAGTATTTACAAACCTTCATCCAATGCATTTCATTTCAATAAATCGTAGTCTGGTAATCATAAACATCATCAGCTCTTCCCAGTGACGAAGATCATGTCACGATACACGCCTCCCAGAGATCAATACATTTTTTGTTAGTTACCTAACCCAACTTTAAACAGCGTTGGGTTATCCAACATTTTCAGCATCAAGTAATACCAAGATTACTTCATGCAAAGAGTCTATAACTGTGTACGTGCAATGATGTGGAAAAGGAATCTGTATCATAGTTGGTTGGTCAGATTTGCGTCCTTGCTCACGCAGTAAATTAGCACAATTCGTTTGCATACTGTAGACCCACACCAAGGTGTTGGTAACTTGAGCCCAAAAATTTATAAAAATTACATTAATGTTGCAATATTAACTTTTAAGCGAAGTAACTTCAAGTCAAGTTCTTATAAAATAATTCCCTCGAGACTTCATATTGCGAAACGTATTCTGACTACTGAGCTTATTAAAACAGCCCGCCGAATATATTTATTGGTGACAGGAAATCTGTTCCACTTTTTTTATGACATTCTGTTCATTCCAAGGCATAAAAAAACATTCCGTGAGGAACAACATGAAATAATATCCTTGTTTTGCATCAAGTTGTGTAGTTGGAGCGTATTGAAGATAAATAAAGATCTTCCCGTTTCCCTAGTCTCCTGCTTTTGATATTTGCAGAAGATATGAGTACCTTTTCATGAAATGCAAATTCATGATGATCGCTTGTCTTAGCCGAAAAAATTGTTTTTAGAAAATACGAGAGTGTTAAGCAAGAAAAATGATTCACTTTTTTCTCACAGGTACCATTCCATAAGAAAATGGATGACGCAAAGGGTGTAAACGGAATATACATTTTTTTGGTGCCATATGCTTCAGAGTTACACTTGTGTTACTTAAACTATCTGGTAATGATTTCGCAAACCATATTTTCCTTCGCAAAACTTTATACATGACATTGATGCACAGACACGAGGCAGCTCTTTCCAGCCAATAGCCCTGATGCCTATAATTTTGCTCTACATTGCCAAGATTAGATCCTACTTGAAAATTTATCGATTTGTAACAAGTGTTAGATTTTATGTTAAACTGGTGTCATTTCTAACTTAAACTCGCATTTTTTAAAAAATAAATGAAAGAATTAATTTTTAACAAAACTCACGTGACAGGCAATAATATATGGGGTTCATGATATCAGAAAAATTATTGGCCCGGTTTGGCCTTTCTGTTTGCTAACGGTTTCTTGTTCTTAATGTCTATGAAAAAACGATTACACGCTTTCTATTTCCTCCAAAGGATTCAGTGAGAATCTATTATTCACAGCTTTGATTTGCTCGTCATCCTGACCGTGAACCTATTTTCCTTACAATTAGCAACCAGCGCAATGTAAGATTTTCCCCAAAAATACACCTTTTGAACCAACAGAAACAGGGAGAAGCATAAGTATATTGTAGTAAATACGGATTTAGTGTCTACCGCTTTGCAAACGTAGGATCTCTCAATAGATCTAATTGTACGCGAGAAAAGAATCTCTGCAAAGATCTTTTACAAGAAAGCGAAAGTACAGAAAAAGACAGGGAAGAAAACGAGTGAATATAAAGTTCACAAAAGTGAAAAAGTAAAATGACAAAGGCCGCATGAACGGAAAATCTGTGTGCTATGCTCACTTGCATTCTGTATATTTTGCTGCTATTGCAAAAAAAAAACTCTTGTTTCAAGCAAGATTATGGAACCACTGATAATATTGGCAAATTTTGTCTAACTGTTTGAGCCACCATGATTGACACTGCAAAATCTTAAATAGATTGATTATTCCTTTCGCAAGATTTACTCGGAAATTTAGTTTCAAGACGGAACTTGACGATAATAACCATACAGACGGATCAGCATAATATAAAAAACTTTAACTTTTTCAAAAGTTTTGGAACTAACTTTGAGTACATAGATACATATCTTCATTCTTATTGAAAGCGATTTCTTTCAGGGGAGGGGAACTTTCACAAAAAATTTATAATCATATGTGCAACGTCTCAATTTTCCTTTCCCTTTTCCGAACCATCTATAATCCATTATAGTTTTGGTAGGTAGACAAACAGACAGTCAAGAAGTAATCATAGATGTCCTTAATAACTATGCTACTAACAGTTCTAATTGGAGATTATCATGATCACACAGCAGTTACTGGTGCTGATCATGCCATTTTGATTTTTGATGAGAAAAAATTGAAAACTTAAGCCGTCCTTCCTCCAGTCACAATATGTCTGATTCCAATATTTTGCTTAAGCCTATGGGGACGGATGAAAAAATTAAGTTTTTGTTACACTGAAGAGGTCCGAAAAAATGTGCATTTAAAGTTTATTCATTTTCGCCAAATGAATTTTTGGAGCATTATTTTACCCGATTAAATGAATTTTTTGATGCATCACTCATGTCAATGCACACCTATGCTCAAAACGCAGTTTTCGAGCCCCTACGGCGTAAAAGTTTAACAAAATCTTAATTTTTCATACCATCCCTTTAAGCTGGTTTGCTTATTTTGTACCTTTTCGGAGAATTATCTACAACCCCACCAATCCATTCATTCTTGGTACCATAACATACTTCGCAAAAATAAATCAGAATCTACCAATGTCAATTTAAAGCCCTTATTGTCAAATCATGTCATA
The DNA here is from genome assembly GCA_036850885.1 of Lepidocyrtinus dapeste. Lineage (NCBI taxonomy): Eukaryota > Metazoa > Arthropoda > Collembola > Entomobryomorpha > Entomobryidae > Lepidocyrtinus > Lepidocyrtinus dapeste. The sequence continues at coordinate 13,089 of JAANSQ010001402.1, forward strand.
AACCTGTCAAACTAATATGATTTGATACGCTACCGATTCAGTTTCATTTTAAAATACAGCTTCAAGCGTTATTATCATGAATGTTTAACTAGTTAAAGAAATTTACCCATGTAATTTTCTATGCATACTATTTTTTCATACTTGAGCCGGATTCTTCTCCATAGGATTACCTTCATCAACATTATCCAAAAATGACATGAATTTATTGTGACCAGGAGAAGAAATGATTGTAAAGATGCGGACAAAATCACACCAGCTCTCCGCTAAAAAACAGCGACAACTCTTTTCTTCTTCTTTTTTATAATTCTTCTCCTCCTCTCCACTCATTTTTTTTACTTCGGTGATGATATTGATGTAGAGAAGCCTCGGAATGAAAGAGGAGTATGTACTACTTACATGCTGTAGTTTCTTGTGCTATTTAAAATATAAAAAAACAACCGAATCTCTTCACCTATTCTTTTTTTGCCCATGTTCTACAGCATTGTTGACTTGAAAGCATTTCACCCTTCTTCTACAGAAGATCTTTAGTAGTATTTTGAGCGGTCTCTTTCTCGCTCGCTCTGGTAGCGTATTTACCTACTCCTTCTGTCTAATAAAATGATTCTTTTCATTCCTTTCTAAAGATGAGGAAAAAAGAGAACTCATCTTAAATTCGCTTTGCCTTGAAGAAAAAGTGCAAGCGGATATCATCATACATTCATACACGTTCGCATACAAAGCGATTTTGATGATTCTGCTTTCCCTGCTGCACACATTAGCTTGTCAGACGGACTTACACACATTTGGTAGTACATGCGCTAACAGTGTATTAGAAAATCGGTAAGGTACTATATAAGTACCTGTACCCTCATGTAAACATATAACTAGAGTAGAGAAGTCTTTAACCCTTCTTTAGTTTTAAGCAAGCTATGCAGCGCAACGCTCATCTATGCAATGTCCAGTGAGATCTTTTAAGCCTACCCTGTTGAATTGAGGCCGTTGCGGTGTAATGCTTGACATTTGCCCCCTTTTTACAAGAGATCAACAGAAGGCCTCGTTTAAAGGAATCCTAATTAAGACTATTAAGAGCTCTACCTAGGAATGAATTAATGTTTAACTACGTTTTTCCCTTTAAAATAATTTTAAATACAATTGCCCATCTCTGCATCTCCACTAGAATAGGTTTAGGAAGGTAATGAGTAAATGAATATGAAATGAGACAAAATAGTAGTAAGAATATACATATCCAAAAATTTTAGTATTATCAAAGGATTGCAGCGAGCAATAGAACTTCGTATTTAAATTTTTATTATTTTAGGGAAATCCATCTCGTCACGAAAACCACGTTTGTCCTATACATGTGCATTCTATCAAGTGCGTAGTCCAAGACTATTACTATATGAACAAATAAAGGTGTAAATATGTAATGTACTTATGGGGAATCTATGCATCAAAAAAAATTTATATGTAGTCTGAAGGATAAACGAATTGATATCACCGCATCAGAGCAGTGTGAAGAGTATTGCACAAGCTCAGACAAAAAAAACTACAGGTATGAGTAGAAACAGAGACAAAGTATGTAAGAGAGACTTCACTTCAAAAAATATTAAGAGATCGGAAGACTCTCTCTAACACATCGGATTTGGATTTTTTTTGTATTGTTGAATTACAATCACGATCATACTCACTATTAGGCTTATACATTTTCTTTCGTTTGTTTTTCTACTTAAGATGAAGAAAAAAAATTTGTTGTACTCCTTCAATGGATAATAATGAGAGCTTTTTTGCTAGGAGACGTAGGAGCATTTTAATGATGACGGAGAGAAGAACTCCATTTCATTCTACTACACACTTCACCCTTTTCATGTAAGAAATGTCGTCCATCCGCCGTTCGTCTTTAACGTGCAAATGTTAAACCGTATTTGTTTGCGAGTCAAAATGAGTTATAGTTAGTGCTCACTCACATCACATCATTATTATATTTATTTTACCGACGAAAATTCCTCTCACTCGTACTCTTAGTCTATGCGCGAGTAATCCACCCCATTCCTTCTTGTTCTTCAGTAATGTATCGTGTAATGAACACGGTAAGACTAGGACTTTATATTTTCTCTCTTGCTCTTGGATGGCCATGCAACAAAACAAATGCATTGCAATGCCAATGATGATTCTTCTTCATACATACAGAGATATTTTCAACTATGAATATAATTAAACTTAATTTTTTTCCACATTGCATTAAAGTATTACATGAGCTGAGCGTATGTGTTTTTTTT
>JAANSQ010001403.1:0-15340 GCA_036850885.1 Lepidocyrtinus dapeste
AGTTTATTATGTCATATTTCAGTCGTTCCACGTTAAGTAAATATATTTCTGAGAAAATTTTTCAATAGATAAAAGAACAATTGGTAACTAGCTTCATCAGCGGCTTATAACGTCTTCTTGTTCTAGATTTATGTAACGTGTGCGTGCATGGATTCAATTTGATAACGCATTTTCTCTCCGAAAGTCAAAACCAGTAGGTAAAACTTGCGTCAAAGTCTTGACGGATTTAAACTTTTGCTTGATTCTCTGTACTTTCATCTCTTTCGCCACATGCTGGTTTCAAAGGAGGATTAGAAACTTTCCTAAGTCGATATTCTTTCAGGGACGGGTAACACCTTTTCCTGTCAATCTTCTTTCGTGTTAGTTATCATCAGCTATGATCGCATCGTCCCACATCACACCTGAGAAATATACTAAAGATATTAATTTTCTTTGCTGGTATTTCCTTATCAAATGAAATCCCTTTTATATTTTTATATAATGGGATGCAAAAGCCTAGATTTTTTAATATTATAAAATAAATCCACTGAATGAAAATCCCAACTAGATATTTCCTGGAGTTTTTTAAGCGTCACCGCATACGAGCTTTCTTCTTTCATCAAAAGAGATTTAGCGTGACATTGAATTTCCTCTTAATTCGGCTTAAGGATCTTTGGCGCAGGTGTCAAAAATATTCTTACTATAGGCTTTGTTGACAACAGTATATCTGAAATCAATAAAGATGGGATGAGATTAGTTTCGCTTAGAAAGAGTGCACTCATGCGTTAGCAATTCACTGTCAACACATCATAACAACACTCATTTTATTCAGGAAGTGAACGTTTTAGGAAAAGTATTAAGAAAATATAACAATATGTCACATTGCCTATGCTATTTGGTAAATCCACATGCGTGCAATATGATATGATAATGATATGTTCCTTTCATGATATTTTCTCATGGTCATATCATCAAAAGTTGTGGTCTAGGTACGGCCTTCACCTTCCTTCGTTGTTGTTTGTGCACAAAAGCATTTAAAATTAAGGCAATCTCCTTTAATCCATTTCTTTGTAAGTGTCATGCCTGAGTATACAAAAGCGCTGCCAATTTTTTTTTTTGCTTTTGTCATGCTGATATTATAATGTAATGCAAAAGCGTTTGAAAAGCTTTAGTATTTACAGAAGTAAATCTTGAATAGTATGTTTACAGTGATTTTCCTAGGGTCGAGGTGTGGGGTACAAGAAGATTGTTCCGGATCACAGGAGACTCTAAATGAATCAATCCTGTTGAACGTCACAACAAAGCCAGCCTACTTATTTTAGGACAAAAGCTCTTTTTTTTGGTAGTTTAGGTTTCTTGGCTTAAACTTTGTATTTTTCTGGGAAAGTATGTAGTTTAGGAGAGATTCTAGCTGGAAGTGTTGTGTGTGGTAGTAGAGGATTGTCATGTTTAGCCCGCAATGTGAAGGTGGCCTCTATTGTCCCTTCCTTCAGCTAAGGATTTATGAACAATAATTCTTTTCCTTCTCCCCACGGACAATGTTCCCTCTTTCCCACTAAAAACCAACAACAAAACTCCCATTTTTCCCTGACAGAAAAAATAAGATTCTTGGCGTAAACTAAAAACTTCAAGTTTCACACTGTGAAACAACCAAAGAATACATCATAAAAGGTAGAAGGATGCTGATGCTACCGAAAATGAGAGCTGTTGAAGCTGGAAAAAATTGCTTCATAAAAAGTTGTGAATGGGCAGAGAAGAAAACAAAAGATCTCTCGTTAGTCCAGTAGCGCTAAGGTTTGAGTATGTAGTTTACGAAGACGGTTAGACCTTTACCGTTTTTACTACTAGTCCCCACGACCCTATACATTCTTTTCATATCCTAGTGGATATATAGTTTTTGTGGCCCTGCATTCCATCCAATTTTCTTAGTTTGCCCTGGGTATACTTTTAAGTACACTAAAAAATTCATCGATAAATAATCAAGAGCCAGAGTGTAAGCCATGGGGTAAATTTTCTTCTTCATTTTCCTTGTGTTAACATAAATTGCTTTAGTGAGATGACCGCGTGTGATGTGCTTTCTCTTCTCAAGGAAAACAGTGGGGACGACATTAGACGCATTAAAAAACTTTTGCTGGTCTAAACAAACTTTATATTGCCCATCATACAAGTCTTGTGTGTTCTTCAAAATGGTTTTGTGATGGGGCCTTGGCTGGATTGAGTGTTTTTGCAAAGCCACCCTTTAGCTTCCGCTATCCCTTATGCCATGAATCTATAATTTGGTCGTAACCTTCCTCTCCTTCCTATTCCTAACTGCATTTCCGAATGGAAACGTTAAAAAAATCTTTCCGTTAGGAATGTAGCTGGACCGTAAGGAAGAAAAAAATCATGATTTTTTTGTTGTCTTCTTCTGTCCGTTAGATTTTATCCGCCTACTACATATTTCATAGGTGGCTATTTACCTCCGTTTTTATTATTGTGCGTGGCAGCGGGGGAGTAAGAAAAGAATTCTGGGGAAACAATAAACCAACAAAAAATATTAAACTTGGATAAAGTAAATAACTAGAAGAATGTCCATCTTTTAGATGAGGAGGGATGGCCCAAACTGCCAACTTTTCAAGAGGGTGAATAAAGCAAGAAAAGATGTTTTTTGTTTGGGAGGATTGAAACCAAAAGGAAATCAAAAGGTTTTAAGGTAAAACTATCAAGGAGGCTGGGTAAAAGTCAGTGGTCAACAAAAACACTCAAGCTTAGGGTTTTGACAATGAAAAGTACCTACACTTGTTTTTGGGAGGTCCCATCCAAAAACTTCGATATCACTTATGGCTCTGCGACAATCTTTTCTGAGGGTTTGAGGATACTCGAAAGTTTCTACGAAAACAAAACAAATCTCTAAAAAGTCAGTGGTCAACAAAAACACTCAAGCTTAGGGTTTTGACAATGAAAAGTACCTATACTTGTTTTTGGGAGGTCCCATCTAAAAACTTCGATATCACTTATAGCTCTGCGACAATCTTTTCTAAGGGTTTTAGGATACTCGAAAGTTTCTACGAAAACAAAACAAATCTCTAATGTTTCACCAGATTTTCATCATAAACACTAGAAAAATCTGCATATTATGCGGGAGAATTATGCCAAAATGCAAACTTAATGATTTAATAAGAACCATATATATGAGCACATCCATTTTCTCTTAATCCTTCCTCATCCTCATTAAACATGGATGGAAACCCCACTTTGGAAGCATTAAATCCTTACCGTGACCGATGTTTTATGAAAACGCGGAATTACAAAATACATAAATCAGGGAAAAGCTGCTGGGAAACCTAGGGGAATCCAAGTTACATTTACTCTTAACTTTATGAAGTAATCTCTTTGTTTACATCTAGAGCCTTTATCTTCACATTAGATGGAGTCAAAATTCCCATAAAGAAACCGTTATTTACCCCATATTGTAGGAATAACAGGAGGAAAAGTGCATTAAAAGCCATTATGACGATGACGAAGAAAAAAGTGCATGAGTTAAATGAAAATGTGTGTTTTTTGCTGGACGCCTCCATGTCAATTGGACCTATCAAGAGCTGGCACAAGAGTATAGAAAAAAGCATCTAGATATTTAACAAAGTTCAACATTTTTATCAAAATGCACTTCACTTAATATTTCATGTAATCTGGCCAGCAAAGAAGAGCTTCTATTTTCCTTTTCATCTGAAGACCGTAACACACCATGACCACGTCTGTTGTAAATCTTGGCTCCTTGACACATATCCCTTTTCAAAGGGAAATCAGGGAGCTTTAACAACCTACTTTGGAGTGAAACTCTAAGTCGCCTCTATGCTTCCATAAGTGGGCTTCTTTGTAAACTTTAAAGTTTGGATGAATGGTGTCTGTCTCGTTGTGATGATGCACACTCATATAGTCTCCAACATTGTCTCGCTGATTATCTTTTTATCTCCCCCGCACTTCAGAAGCAAACAGAGCTTTAAAAAAATTGTTTACGCTTTTTTGTTCAGGTTTACGGCATCTCTTTAGCGTAAATTGGGATTGAGACGTCTTTCTTAAATGGAGGTGCTTTGATGCTTTGTTGTTGTGGTTCTTGAGTGCTTCTGTAATGGAGACACATTCCTCCTGATTACCAGGCTTTTTAAAAAATATGCACTAGGCTTCTTATAGAGCCACACAAGATGACAAAAAAGTATCCCTGGAAGAGCGAGTATGCATCCAATTTCTATTTTCCCGTGAATGTCCACAAGGGAGACCTTTCACTAAAGAAAGGCCACATGCACTCATTGCGCTCCTCCATACTAGGAAAAAAATGCAGATTTTCGTTTCAAAGATGCACATTGTTTCCTCCAAAGGAGAGAGTGCATCTTGAAATCTTGTTTCTCGTCATCATTATCATTTGAGCGGAGGAGCTTTGAACTCATTTCATTTAGCTAAAAAGCCTGGGACAACGAATTCTATTCATTCCCTCAGAAGATGAGTATGGGGAAGAAAAGGAATGATTGTCGGGCGACCTCACAATCATGTATCTTATTTTACCCCTTTTCACTTCCTCTCTAAAGAAAACGATACTACTTGTTCTTGTAACCATATCATTATATACATTATAGCTTTAGTGCAACGCGATTGTTCGTGTTTGATGTGATCCTATTTTCCTGTCTCAAAGTTTCCCCCGAAAGGGAAAAATCCTTAGGGAGTATTCGCTTTTTCACAAGGAAGCCTCTCATAATGACGTATTCTCATTTTATATATGAACACTTATTTATCTGCGTACGGGGCCTGAACAAATGCTCAAAGTTTCCTCCGTGATATACTGATACGATATGCATATATGAAACATGGAAACAAGGTCGGTGTCTCTATCTTTGACTCATACTTTGGCTTAGATTCGGTTTCTGAGTCAGCGCGATATCATATAGCTTATAAGGTCTTCTCCTTTGCAAACTCTTTTTTTCCCCAAATTACACTTTTTGTCCGAAATACATTAGGAATTCAGAGAAGAAACTGGTATAGGAAGACATAAACATAAAGAGGGGGAAGTTATTAGGGAAATTATCAGTGGGAATTATACGTTCAATTTCAAAGAGTAACAAGCTATTTACTAACTTTACGAAGTGTTTTTGATTGTGTCGGGTAGCATCCATTTGTGTATTTTTTGTGAAAAGATCATTCCCCATTTTGCACTCACTTCCCTTCCTAAAATTTTGAAATTCAATGGATTTTATTAGCGTCTCCTACGGTTTCTCCTTAAAGGTCTACATGTTTGCGTTTTGTTATTAATAGAATGAAAAAAACCACTGTCTTCCGAAAAAGTATCAAGTGTCAAACAGTTAGGTTTTCATAAGGGAGGAGAAACTTTGAGGCAACTTAACCTAATGAAGAAGAACAAGTTTCTTTGTTTAAAAAATCATATTCATCAGGGATGCGTAATTGACATTTTCCAGAGGAACTAGCTCAACTGAAGGGAATCGATGGAAGTCAAACTTTTTTGTTTTTACAACAGTTTAAAAAGGAAAAAAATCAGGTCGAGGTCCTGCTCTCAAGTCTGTTGCTTTCCTAATTACGATTTTCTCATCCTACAAACCTGTTCTTTGCAACTGGTAGCGCATATTCAAAATGTTTTAATTTTTAAAATATGAAACATCTGTTTACAATGTAGCTGTCGTTTTGAGTTTTTTATTGAAGTTTTTAATTATGTTGGGAAAATTTTTTGTTTTGTTTAGGGAGATCATGTTTTCACTCTCGGTCTAGATATTTTTGTTTGACAGATATCGGTGGAATTTAGTGGTTTTTTGGTGTTCCCTGTTCCCTACAAGTATGTATCTTTCGGAATTGTGGGGAGCCTCGTTGTCATCGGGAAATCATGAGGTGGACACATGTGTGCCAAGCCCGCAACTTTTCTTTTCACTTTACTTAAGGGACGGTTGACTACACTAACAACCTACCTTGTATATTTTCTGGTGTCAAATAAAAACGGAAACTTTTTCTAGTAGAAATATTTTTTGGTTGATTTTTTGGAGCGTAGATGCTTTCTTACTTTCACAAGACTTGATTCCTCTGTCCCCTTCTAACTGTTTGACAAGAACGTGAGAAGTGATGCCAAAGTACAAAGTTTGCGGGAGTCATAATAATGCTGTTCATCTGACAATACATTTTTTTACCTTTCCTCACGTTCTCATTTTTTATTTGGAAGGAAGAAGGAAAAGCTGTCCGCTCCAATTCACCTCATTGGTTTGTTTGCTGTCCATGAGGAAAGACTGTGTGATCTTGATGCTCTTAATCCAACATAAACTTGTTCTCGCTCTCTTTCCTCACTTCTTTCACTACTTTTTTTTATTTGGAAAAGATACTTTTATTTTTCTCTGGAAATCAGATAAATTATAAAGGGAAGCCCATTTAGCAATCAAACTCTTGTTTCTCCCGTACAGAAAAGACATAAAGGATAGTCTAGACTTCCTAATGGTCAGAGATACTACCCCCTTCAAACTGCCCTTTACATTTACCAAAGCTAAATTTGTTTTTTTTTGCGTTTCCATGTTCATGTTGGCGTGCAAATGTATTAGAATTAAAGGCGATTTTTTTCAAGGTGTCTTATCTCATGAAAAAGTTAATGGTGATGCAATGTGTTGTGATGTGTCTCCATGTTTTCTAGGTTTCCATCAGGAACGCTAACCAAACTCTAAACAATGCCCTTGGAAGAAGATCGGACGATCAGAGTGATTCAATTCTTCACCCACCTACAGCGATACAAGCACATTCCAGGAAGGAACAAACAAGTGGAGTAGAAGTGGAGTTTGTTCTTTGATATACTCCTCAGGACATCCTTGTAGCCGCGCTCCGCACAGCTGGGATTCTTTGCTACTGACCAAAAAAAACACTGAAAGTGTTTTCGGTCACTGTCTAAATATAAAAAAGTACAAGTAAAAAGTAAATATTGAACTATTGAACCTATATACTATCTTTTTGGCCAAAATGAAGATATCTTTTTTTAATCCAAGATCCAAGCAGATTCGGGACAGGTTTCACTTGGCAAGATACCTTGTCCTTTTCCCTTTCCTACTGAGAGCTCAAATTCTTTTTAAATTCTAAAAGGAAATACATTTACGACCCCATTCAATTGAGCCGTGTCCAGTTAAACGGAATAAAAAAAGTTGTCTTCTTTTTATTTTCTGAATGAGTAAAGGAAAATGGCCATTTCTAGGAATAAAATGAAGAAGGAAACGCATAATATTTTTTATCAGCAATTTAGAATCTAGTGTATGACCCAAGCAAGTACCTATTCTCGGTAGTATTTCCCCCAGGCTATGGAACTATGCAGAGATGTGATTCCATGCCGCCAAGGTATTGCCTAATTTGGAAAGTACGTTTTACAAATATCTGCGAAACATGGAAATCACTACAATTGAAGCTTTGGAGGACTTTCTTCCAATTCTATTTTTTATGGGTGGGCAAGATCGGCTACCCATTTTTATCTTTTATTCCCCCATCCAAGTTCGTTTATAGCCAGTTGTTCCATTGAAACTGTAGATGATACTTGAAGTGAAGAGGTCATGCATATAGATGGAAAAAATTGGAGGGAGAGCGTGATTTCTCATCTTATTCATGCTCATCCAAGGGGGTACAGGAGTACCCTTGAATAAATACTGCAAAGTACAAAAAATAGTTACTTTAAATGCCGCTTTTCTACTCTTTTTGTACAAATAAGATACTTCAGAGAAATAAATTTCTCTTAGAGACTATGTTATCTTTCCATACGCGCAATGCTTGCAAACGGTTGCAAACCATGTGATTGGACCAAAAACAAGTATTGATTATGGAGCACGTATGCTCACAGAAACTATTTGGTATGCAGACTTTCTCCAAAAAATATTCGAGCTGCTCCAAAAAGCACCAAATGAGAAATCTCTTTTGGGAGAAGTTTAGTACAAGCCTGGAGCACTATCTCCAGGGGAAAATCTCCATATCTTAGTAGTATCAAAGTATCATCTTGTTTTGAATTAGCCAGTGAATGAGTTGTAGTATGGAAGCCCAAATGTACATGGAATAGACAATTCTCTATTTAACTTTACTTAAAACTCGTACGCCGAAGGATTAAGTGATGAGCTTTTTCTCCTAAAGTCTTGAAAACAGGATTGTTTCAGATTTTTTTATCTCCATACCACTCTCTCGATCGAAACAGTTGGTTTATTGTTTTTGCAGGAATGCCAAAGGATTACGGTATAAAGGAGCATTATGCCCTTAACTCAAACAAAAACTCCTCGACTTAATGTTTTTACGCGATTCGCGATTCCATTGGTTTCGTAGGGAAAAATATATCTAGTATTTTTTTTACCCTGGGAGCCAAGTGTGAATGAAGAAAGAGGTAGTGTAAAAGTGTGAGAATAAAGATAGAGGAAAGCATCCCGTGTTTTTATTCCGATCCTGATGGAATATCAGTATTTTTTCACCGGAGGCTATTGAAACATTGTGTTTTGCTTAGTCAAGCCTAAAACAATTTCTTCCTTGAGTTGGGCTGCTTCTGGTTTGCGTAGTGAATATAAGATTTACTTGCAACTTGTGATGCTGCTCTGGAAACTTGTAACGCTTTCACTCTTCTTACATTCCTCTGATCCGATCCATCCTCCCACAAGTAACGATTTCTCCAGGAATCCCAGATAGAGTGTGGTACAAGCTACATGAAACTAGACAGATATGTGTATTTTTAGTATTTTTTTTAGCTCGTTTCAGTTGAGGTGTGATGCCATAAGCTTAAAAGCTTTTTTACTGGTGTTTGCTTTTTTCCTCTTTTCTCCTCGTTAGAAACTTCATCCTGCTCGATCGACAAGTGTCATCGTATTCTTCTAGTTGACGGAGTGAAAATGTACATTTTTTTCTTGGAGTGATGCGATAAGCGCCAGATGAAAAATGTCATGTAGTGACTGTAGTGTGTTTGCTTTTTACTCCAAGAGTATACTGATGAGTAGGGAGTAGTTGACTTAGTTCCATTTCATAAGATATCGCTTTGATCATATCATGGCAAGTATTGATGATGATAGGATATTATGATATGATCTTGTGCTAATTTTTTACGGTGGATAAAGTCATACAGCACTAGCTACTCATGGAAAAGCAACTTGTTGAAATGAGTCAAAAGAGGTAAGGAAATACCTATCTCCTTCGTAATGGATAATGGAATGGAGAAATGGATGGATCCTTTTGCCTCTACAGTATCGAGCACACCGAGCAAGAGTAAAGTGCCAGTGTCAGTCAAGCCATCTCGGACAAAAAAAATTACAAAGTAAAAAAAAAGCTTTTAATCTACAATTCATTCGTAAAAAAATGTCAGCAAGTCAGTACATCACACCATAGCACTGAGCCATGTCTAGCCGGGAGCAAATTGGTCCATTAAGAAAAGGCACTATAGAGGAGTGGAATGAGAAACAATGAAGCAAAAAAAAGAACTAAAGAGGAACATGATCATGATCATTGAATCTCACCCTTTTTACGCTTTTTTATCAAAAGAGTTAAACGCATTATGTGTTTTTAGACTTTTTATGGAAAAAAGAAAAAGAGTGAGAGTAAAAGATGAAGTGTACAAGACGCTAACTTGAGCCTGGCATACTTGAAGAAAAATATCAACGTGATTTTTGATTACAAGACAGCATCTACCAAAGCCAGATCTAATCAGGAATGACGAGCAAGAAAGGGAAATGATGATGCAGAGAAGAGAAGAAGGGTAAATACAATCGCAAGCAATCAAAAAGACGTGCGTGATTAGAAGGTCGCCTCAAACAATAGATTTGCATAATTGACTAACGCGTAACTATTATCAGGAAAAATGAGTCACATAAAAATATTCTTTAAGAGTGGATATTATATAGGTATGCACTTACATTTACATAATTTTAGTGGGTGTTAAGAAACAAAGTGACTATTACGTTTTGGCATTCGAGACCATTCACCAATCAATCTTTAAAGGAAAATACATTTTTATGGGGCTTTTGTTTTATTCATTTTTTTGTTTCAAGAATGACATAATTTTTAGTCTTCTTAACGCCCAGCCACTTTACCTGAACACTTCTAAAGTGGATTGGATTGGTTTAGGTTGGGAGGATGGGATGAGAAGATGATTTGCTGTAAACTCTAGCATTATATATTAACGAACTCCTTTTAAGATGAGATCGGTGATAGGAAAACTCTGAGGTAATTATCGAGTGCAATTGTGCCTTCAAGGTACGCGTCCTTTTCCTTTGACTCACTCTAAATTCTAAATTGCTACGAAGGAAATAAACCTAATATCTCATATTTCATTTGGTTTTTGAGGACGAATGGGCTGAAAGATTTAGAGATTGTTAGACAATACAATGCAGTTCTTCAATGAACTCAAGTCAAGCGAGGGATAGGAAAAATGCTCGTTGACTTTAGCTTGGGGTTAAATAAGAAATACAAAAACTCACAAGGCTTCAGTAGCATTTTTTCAAATGAAACCAACTTAATCTAACTGCTGCAGTATAATCTTATCGTTGTCATCATGCCCCTGTATTGTATCTAAGGGATTCAAAATATTTTCATAATATATCGTACATGTTGCATGGAATGCAGGATCCCTTCTGGTCATAAGTACCTTTGCGTCTGGAGATAATGGAATATGTCATGTCTCACTCTAAAAACTGAATGCTTTTAATTTTTTAATTGTAAAAATACCAAGAAGCATCTTATTCTAAGTTTAGGGGATGATAAAGTCCTCTAGAGTTTAACTGGAGTTTATAGTGCGTGATTCTCTTTCAGACTTAAGGAATATAATCATGAGTCATGAGGCACCTGTGGGTTAGAACATGGCATGTGTTAGATACAAGATGAGATAATGGATTGAAAAGCTTCCAGGCAAATTTTGTATTTTGTACCTTAATTTTTTTGTAAGTCTATTTTGTCCTTAAGGGTCAGGTTTAGATTAAATGCATCCGTTGGATTAAGCTGCTCCAAATGAATTTGAGGCTATTTTATTAATTTGATGTTTAAACACAAAAAATGGAAATGGAAGTACCATGATAACCCTCACTGTGACGAAGTAAAGATATGAATAAGTTTGTTTCTCAATGAGCGGGCAAATAGGACCACATAATATTCGTAGCGTCTGACCTGAAGTTAAGCATCAAATAGGGAAAGGTCTCCATTTCTATGGACAGTTCAATGACACGGCTTTAAGGTCGTCATACGCAGATAAAACGGGAAACGAGGCATTATTCCACGTACAATATTTTTATTTGGTGATGCTCCCGTATTTTTATTTCTCTTTCAAGTGTATCGTATTACTTTCACAGTCTCACTCAATCCGTACACTTTCGGGATGAAAGGAGAAGCACCAAGGCATCAAGACAGTAAATGTTATTGCTTTTATCCTCTTTGGCCATTTACACTTGACTAGGTACGTGAAAGGTGTGTTCCGCTTACCTTCGCTTTACCTCTCCACCCCCAACAACATTAGATCAACTTTTTTATGATATTTGTTCGAGTTTACTTTCGTGTGTTTCTTGTGTGACCACGGGGTTTTTCACGTAGTCTCCAAGGTGGAATTCCTTTTGTACAAAATGCATCTGGTTATTTCTGCACAGCTTTTGCTTAACAATTTTTTCGCAGTTATCTTGTTTGTAAATTTAAGGATCCATCTTGAGAGCTTGTGTGTATATGTGGCCTGGCCCTTTCTCCAGAGAAAGCTAAGAAGAAACGATTCTAGACGGCTGGACCGTGGTGTTGTCAGAAACGATTTGGTTCGTCGTAATTTTTCCACCCGAATGTTTCTACGGCAAGATTCCAAGCAAAAAAATAAACTATTCTTAGGGTTTCCTTCTCCTGAGAAAAAATACATTAGGATAAAGGCCGAAGCAAAGGAGGACGGACACTTGCGTTTTTTTTCGCAGACTCCGTTATTTTCCCTAGGACCACTAAAACCCTAGAAAGTACATAAAAAAGGCACAGATTTTTATTTCTTTTTTGTTGTTAAAATTGGCTTTTTTATGTACCTTTCTTAACAATTCTTATAGACTCATGTCAGACTTAGATTTTCGTACGCTTGTCCACCCAAGTTTTAGCTAACATCATCATCCAGTCCAATTCTGATTGTCCTTCTTAGGAAATGAATGCGAACAAAATGGATGAAAGCTAAGGAAAGTAATGGCTTGTACGAAACAAGCATGACTTCAAGATGAGCCAGATGAGTTTGCAATATGTGTCACACGGCATGTTAGGAGGAAGAAGCTCTCTCCATTCTAATCTTCCTCCAAGACCCCATTTCCCTAGTATTTCTGGGGGGAAGCCTAACTCCAAAAAACTATACATTTTTTTTCCTCGTTCGTGTCCCGGTTTCCTACATTCTATTGCAATGTCATCTCATCCTATCCCAATTCAAATTTTCTAGATTTTCTAGCTGGAACGACCCACACACACACACACACGTAGAGAGCTAACAAACCAAGGAGAATGTATAAAGTGACACTGAAGGAAAGGGATAATATGCTGATGTTGCTGGTGATGATGCCACTCTTGTTGTTTGGCTTCCTCTTCTATCTACGGAGCAATAACAATAATAAGCATTTTGTATTGTTTGTACGCTCAACTTGCATAATATTTTGACTTTCCCCTTACTCCTCCAAAAACTAAGTTCTTAGAGTCGATATGCATGAATATGACACAAATTCTGCCAAAACAAGATAACGATGAGGATGGTTCGAATGTATGCGAAAACAAGATCATGGACTAGTTTTTTTTCCAAACATTTCAAATTTCCAACTGGAATGACGACAAACGACAAGATCAACGCATAAAGCTAAAACGAGAATGGATTTCTCATTTTGCTCTACACTTGTTCTTCTAGCGCGGAAAGGGATGAAGAGGACAAAAGAAGGGAGGACACAATTCCTGAGCTTTTGTTGTTTGGCCCGGATAAACAGAGAAAATGAAAATGAATGGGCTAATGTTATACTGTTCCACCAAGATATTCTACGGAGGAGAGGCTGACATGTACAAAAAAGATAGATTTTTTGGGGCAGTATGCAGCAGAGAGGAATAAATATGATTTAATTTTGCTATGATTTTCTCCACCTACTTTTTCATATCCTGGCTTGTAGAAATGGATGAAAGCTTTGGAGGAAAAATATTCAGTTGAATATTCCAAAAGCTGAGTTGGAAGTCACGTCAGTTCAAGCAAAATACTGGGAGAAAACCCGAAAATGCAATCAAAGCCATTTCCTCCAGCTGATGCAAAAAAAGTTGCTTTGCTTGTCCTTCTCTATTCTATTTCGTATTTTTTGGGTCAGCTTCCGCAAACTTTTTACAGTATCGCATCATGTTTTACTTCTCTCTACGTTTTCTCTGATCTACGGTTCTTCTACGCTTTTTAAAATAGGCTACAGTTGTACACTTCTTTTTATTAAATATTCTTTAGAAAAATGGGTGGAAAGAGAATAAGGGCGAAAGCCAAAGCTCTCTTCTCCAATATTCCGTAGAGTAGAAAGCTTTTTCATCTGACCGCAACCATTCAAAAATGAAGTGGAATGAGATTCGCCACGCTGAAAATTAAATTTTACTCTTGTCTCGAATCCCTGAACTGAAGCTAATATACCTGAATTGGCCAATAAAACATTTCAAGAGAGAAAAAAACCGTCTCTTATATCTCTTACGCTTCGTGCCATAACACACCGTGCTTTAAAGACCTTCGACCTTTCACTGTAAAAAGGAGACCAATCCTTAGTTCTGTTTCATGTTTCTAGAGAGAGGTCAGTGTCCAACGGGGCACATTTCACTTGGGGATGTTCTTCAAAGAAAATCCATTTTCTCGGAAGAGTAATGCTTATTGAATATTCATAACTGAACTTGAAGTCAAATTACTTATGCAGCAGTATCTCTTGTTCGAAGCGAAAATCAAATAAAGTTATGTCCTCCTCCGATCCGGTCCCAACTGAGAATTTGGAGGTTAATTAGCCATCATCCATCGTAACAGAAAACAGAACGCACCGCGCGCCGGTACAAAGACCTTACCGAAAAGACAAACACTTTGTACATCCCCTTGTCTTCGCGTAACAAGTTAATAACGTCCGATGACTAATCGTCATGCATAACCTAACCTACAGAATAAATATGACTGTAGATTATATGGCTTATGTGGTGCACGCTTATAGGCGGCGTAGCAACTTGTCTCGAAAGGGTGAATGCAATCCTTGTATGAAGTTGTTGCTCAATCGAAAATCGAGTTGGAGTTGGAATGATTCACCATAGCAGCGCCATTACACTCCTTTGGTCCTTCTATTCATCATTCATTAATCACCATTACCCACAAAATATTTTTCATGCGGATTTATACCGGCTCACTGTAGCTTTGTAGGTTTGGAGTTATAGCTTCATGAAGTAATAATAGGATCGTGCTTTCTTCAACCTGACTTAGTTATTTTCTCGTTTACTTTTCGCACGTTTTCTTCCCTTGCTGGGCGAAAAAAATGAAATGAATATTTTAGGGAGAACGCTTTACTCAAACTGTGCCTTACCTTAAGTCTTTCAAGTCTTTGGAGGTGGGGAATGTGTTGCGGTGAGTTTGAACGATGATGCCATTTGTAAGTTAATGCATTACTTATGTCCCTCTTCTTCTCTGGCCGTTTTACAAGCGAAATTTATTGCCCTTCTGTGACTTTAAATAAATATTAGAAAAAAAATGATACAAAAGAGCAAAGAAATGTTATAACACTATAGAATAGTCTAAATATAATTATATATTTATATAAGAAATAAAATTATAATATTGTAGAGTCATTTTTTTGCACAAAGTTTATATTACCTTTTATGATTTGTTTTGTCACCAAGTCTGTGTCACAGGTAGCAGGTGGTTCTGAGAAAAATAAATTTTGTACAAACGCTAGAGACCACCATCAATCCTCATCAGTATCATTTTATAAGGTAAATTATGCAGAATAGATTAATAGTAATGCGTTTAGTCTCCTGCTTTAATTCCTACGGAGAGTGTGCTGAACAAAGTGCATTATGTCTTTTCTAAGAAACGTATAGCGAGCAAAAGTGCGCATAAAATTTTAATGTAAATAAATCTAATGCAATTTGCAGCATGAATCAAGCTAGAATAGTACCAGATACTGGGATAGAAACAGTATCAATTTTTAGGAAAAAGTTGGAGTTGGGCTGCATAATATAATATAATAGAATTTTTTTGGAATTTTTTTTCCGGAGCCGAGTGTATAAAAGTGATATGACACAGTTGTGAGGAGAGCAGTAGCTGTTCTTTTTTTTGGGTGAGGAGTGTTCATCATAATAATTTTATGAGTTCTTTATTCCCTCCACCTCCTAGAGTAAAACATGCGGTAGGTCTGCAATACTAGAATTC
>JAANSQ010001404.1:0-15337 GCA_036850885.1 Lepidocyrtinus dapeste
AACAAGAATAAAATCAGTCTTTTGAATGATAAACTATAAACCGGGCTACGCAAACAATCGCCTTGACAATAAAACTAAGACAGATTTGTTTTTAAAAACTTCTTGCAAACACAACATTATGTAATACACCCTATTTCTATTTCTAGTTGTTCTACCTGAACACTTCAGTTCAGTTCATATCTAAGTTGAGTAATTGTGAAAGCGGTGGGGTACCTCTGAATCAGTTTAATTTTAACAAACATTAATGAAGAAGCTACGGGCTACAGTTAAGGTTCTGAGATTAAGGTTGACGTTACACTTTACTGTTGAGTCAAGTGCTGGTTAAGTATGACCACTTCGGCCTGGTACATTTTCCACACGACAAGATAGTCCCGTCCTAGGCGAACCAGGGAGTATAAGGAGATGAGAATCATGAATGAAATGGAGAGCAGCTGGTACCATTCTGTGGCTCTCAGGAGTATAGAGAAGCAGATGATAATTACGCTCAAGTGATATCCTACGAGGAGGCGAGGAAATGCTGATCCACTGAATAAAAGCTTAAAAAAAATAATTTTAATTACTTTCAAAGTTTTCCTGTGGATAATAATGTAGTATTCCAGAAAAACTAAGCTACCTGGAAACGCATGTGTGCATTATTTCCAGGCTCGGAAGCTATGCAGTATAGTCCCTCTGCCTTGTAAAGTTCCCTTTGGTGTTTCACAATAGATCCCGGAGTGAAGAGATACTCCCCGCTCCACGAATTCGATGGAATGTGAGTAGGCCTGAGCTTCGTCCAGCGTCCTAGGTGGCAGGCAATCTTGTGCAAGCCATCACTAAAGTCCGGGCAGAAGGCTCGGCTAATAAGTAGTCCGAAAGTAATCATCCAGGATAAGACCAAATGCTGAGCAACCCACCATAGATCGTAATACACCTGAGCCTGGACAAAACACCAAGGAATGAAGCACGAGTAGTAAGCAATTATACTGCTTAAACTGACGACCCTCTTGAGCCGCTTATTGAACTCTTTTCGAAGTAATTCTGTCTCTTCCCGTATAACTCCGGGATCATTGGAACAGACATGGTGGTGGTTCATTAAAGTGGGCGTGGAGGAAATCACTAGACCGGTTACAGGATCAGTGCGATAAGCCAAGGTCTCACATTTGGGGTTGTCCAGCTCTTTCATCTCCCACATTGAAGTGCCATTCACTCCATATACATGAAAGTACAGCAAAAACGGTCCAAACAAATAGATCAAATGGAGGATGCCAAAGCCTCCACTCTTGGAGTTGTGGTTGCTCCAAATATGTACTGCGCTCAAAATGATTCCAATGCATACTGTGGCCGACATAGTGACCCTTAATACAAAATGGCTGCAGCGTGGGAGGATCAATTTCATTATGAGGTAGGGTACTCTACGTCCAATAAGTGCCAAATTGAAGATCATCAAGTTGACGTCGATCAGATAAAAGTTCTGCGAATTGTTTACATTGACAATTAATCCTTTTATATTGCTTATTATAATTTCAATAATTTCTCACCATTCCAGCCGAAGTAAAACTCTGCGGTAGCCAAAACACGGTACGGTACAAGTGCAAAAACTGGAGTGACTGGAATACCGCAAAGTGCACTAATAAAATTAATTCAAAGGTCAAAGGCGACTCCCGTCCTAGTGGGGGGATTCTAATATGCTTCATATCCACCGAGGGACACATCCTACACATAAAATTAAATATTCAATTCATGCTAAGAGTCGTTTTCCCGGAAGTTATTTAAATGATCGAAAACCTGATTTCATCTGAAGCCCCAGTCATCATAACTCCTCCAGGCATACCTCCACTTGCATTTTGGGTAGAGAAAATCGTATTGTAGCGACTCGCACTTGTGGTCGAATTAGAGAGGATTCGGCCGTTGCTGCTTATTCTTCGTCCACCTCCAGCCATTGAACGCACTTTTTGATTACGACAGCCACTCACACAATTAACTTTAATCTCAATCACAACGGTCCCGGCAGACTTGAATAAATGTTGTAGTAATATTTTTAGTCTCAGCTCCAATAAATGACAAGGTCACGAGTTTGCATTTTAATTATTTTGTGCGGTCAAGTAAAAGCCCAAAGTTCCGGCCTGTCAAATTAAAAAGAGCTAGTGGTATGGTAAGGTGGGAAGGAAGAGAGGAAAATAGCAAACAGCTGCTTCAGTCCAATTCAAAGACACTCTTGTAGAACAAGAACATCATCAATATCAAACCCATGAAAGGAAGCAGCAAGCTTTACTTTCACTTTCTCTCTCTTGAACCCATGCCCAAGCTCCATAGGTCAAAATCAAGTCAGGAAGTCAGACGTGCCTAGTAAGTTGGAAAAAGGTGTGAAAAACTCAAACTGATTTGTTTCAATGGTTTTGGTATGTAAGTTATGGCAAGAAGATGGTTTTGAAAAAAAGCCTTCTTTCGGCTTTGCTTTGTGAATACTTGCAGTCGCAATGTCCAAACTTCCTTTGCTTTGGGGTCAAGGGAGAAGAGAGTAAACGAGTAAAGGTTTTTTAATATTTAGTTAATGATTTGTCACCAAAGCTAGATTAACTAGAGTAGAGCAAAGTATGCAGCAACCAGAGAGTTCAGAGTTAATTGACCACATCAATACCACAAATTAGAATTGAAAGTTACAGTTAGCAGGTAATATCTGAATGCCCCTGCGGCTCCACAGAAGAATGCAGTGCTAATGAAGAAATAAATGCTTGCTACTTCACGATGCCAAAGTATTTTATGAATAAGTAGTTAATACCAGCTCCAACACACCTTGTAATTTAATTTTAATATAAATATAAATAATTTATTGATCTCGCGGGACGTTGTTAGCGTTTGGAGTGGCATTAGGCGTTTGCGACTTCCTCTTTAGGAGCTGGAGCTCCTGCTGAACAAGCAGCCGCATCGCCACAGCATGGGTGTGGCTTCCCGCAGTCACAGCAAGGCTCTGGGCATGGTCCATTCTTACCGACGATATTAATGTCTCCATTGGTGTAGCAGGAAGGGACATCCTTTAAAGGAGTTCCTACGGTAATCTGAGGCTGGAGGTCCATGCACTCCTTCATGTAACAACATGGCTTATCTTTGCCACAATCGCAGCATGGCCTAATACACTGCAGCGGACCAGAGCACTCGCCTACGACACCAGTGTCTTGGCAATAGCAGTTCTTCTGTGGTTCCAGCAATAGTTTGGAGTTCCATGCTAAAAAGAGAAAAGAAAAGAATTAACCATGGTTTTTGCAATTTATAATTTTGAGGTTTAGGAATTAGGGTTTAAGCTTAAATACCATTTGCATGGGCATAATTAAAGCCCACCAAGACTACCAAGATGGCTAAAAGTTTGGCGGCCATGTTGATTAAAGAGAGATTATGTCAACGTTTCGATTTGTGAGTGGATTCCAGAGGGAAGAAGATGAATGAATAAATGTGAAATTAGCTAGTTGAGTTGGTTACTCTTTCAATAAAATGAATCTGCCCTAGAAATAGAAACTTCTTTTCAAACTGAATTAAATTACAAGGTTAATGGCCTTGTAAACTTTTGAACAATAACTTTTGTCCTTTCTAAGATTAGTCATACTGACTCTGATTTTTTTTTAACTTTGCGATGAGTGACTTCGGGCGAAATGTGTGTGCTTTGTTCTATTATCAAGAAATATAATAGAAAGGTCAAACTATGTGCTTATTGTTAGTGATTGTGAGAGGTATATTATTGTGTCGCAATATACACCAGGGTTCCGAAAACCAAGGTGGACAACCACTATTCCACAATCCACCAGTAGTCTGGGGGGAAAAGGAGGTGGGCTGAATTCTGAGAGGGTAGAAAATGGAGGGTGGACTGACTGTACTCACATTGGGAATGCAGTGGAGTTTAAATCCTGAATCCTGTAGTGGAAGGTGGACAGTGGACTACACTTGAGTAAAGTGGAAAGTGGAGATGGTCTAGGTGAATTCGGAACCCTGATGCACAAAATGAAATAGGCGATGCAAAATTTTTTTTCTAATAGTGGTGACTACTGAAAATTTCTTAACTACTTACTTTAGACCTTCTTTGTTGGTAATGAGATGTTCTACAGCTAATGCTGATTCTACTGGCATTATATTTAGCTCAGAAAGACTCCACACGTAAAAATATCATGATGTTTCCAGAAGCACCACCCAGAAATAACGGAAACAAGTGATGCAAAATTAACGAAAATTGCTGTTTTCATAACATGTTTATTAGACTGAAATATTTCGACAATTGTTACTTCTCCTCTGTATTTATGCAAGACTGTTTTGGAGTACATTCCGTAAACTAACGAAGTAATAAGGGAAATGATTTTCTAAGGCAAATGAATTTTCAAGATTTGAGTTCCCAGCAAATTCTAAAGTGTATGTAGCCATTTGCATGAGTTAATGAATCCACACGCGTCTGCTGCCGAAGAAATGATTCATTTACTAAAACAACTGATTAACTTTAAAGCGTCACCATGATTACTAATTTGATCTTTAGCGGAACACATTTGCATTTTGGAGGAATTTATCAGGCGGAATTAGCCACCATTACAAGTACAATCTGAAACTGATACTACCCAATGTGGTGCTGTAGTGTTCCTCGATAAGGAAGTTGCAGTATTCGATTTACTATTCTGGAGGGAAGCATAGATAAAGGCGGGACTGTTGGAAGAGGTACGTATACCCAAGAAGATAGCCAAGAGATCACTCCTTTCTCATTTTCATGCTCATTGGGATCGAAAGTGTCTGCATCTGGCTGGGCTGGGGCATTCTGAGCTTGAATGGGAATGATAGTGGGCGATATCTCGTCAACTGGAGGTGTTGGAGGGTGTTCCGTCGATGAAGGTTTTCTTCGGCGAGGTGCAAACAAGGAGACCTGTCTGTCTGATAGTATGCGGACAGAAGTGTTCTCTGCGTAAAACTTTAAATCAAATAAAATATTAACATTTTCCCTTAAAATGCAAAAATCTCACAATCAGTTTCGTAATTTTACCTGTCCGTTGTAGCATAAACCATAGCACAGTGGACTCCCAAAGATCACGTTAGGTACCTCCATTTGCGAATCTCCCGTGGAGTTGGAATTGGAATTCACCGAGTCAGTCTCATTTCCAGTAGCACTTAAACTATCCTGCTCAAGGTCGTTATTAAAAAACTGGAAAGGGAAAATGGAACTTGGGTCTATGACAACCTGAGGAATGAAAATTGTCGAATTATCTTGGTCTTCTTCAACTCCTTCTTCTTTCGCCACAGATTGTCCGCTCATTGTGTTTGGCAGGATGTTCTCCAGAAGTTTAAGAATCTGCAAGGATCTCGAACTTTCTTCATCTCTGGTTGCACCCTCAATCACAGTTTCAACGACTGGGATCGTCCAGCATGTTACAAAGCTTTCCGTTAGTACTAAAAGAGTAAAGTAAATTGAGCGCTGTGGGACATGCCGGAATATCCTCATGTTGATGTAACTTTGCTGGACATTAAACCATAATACACGAATGATTCTCTATCGAATCAGTTCACTTAATCCAAATGCTCTAACACTGAAACTGAACGATGAGTGATCGCTACGTCTCCATTGTTGAACATTCTGGTTCCTAACTTTCCAAAACCTGTTAACTTGCAGTTCATTGACTCAGATTCACTTCGTGACTGCTCATACACGAGTTTACGCAGGAATGTAGCGTTATTACATATTCAGTTTTCCTTTTCCATTGTTGGGTTGGGTCCCTGTACTTCACAAATGAAAGCGCATACATTTACCCAAACCTTAAGGTTGTAGCTTTCATATCTGTTATTTCATTGATAATTTAAAACGCTAGCAAACTAATTATAAGTGTGACATGTGACATGATCCATCTAATTCAGAGTAGTTTAACCTGAGAGATTTTGGTTCCTTCGATCAATGTCCATGAAAAAAAGTACGGACGCTTACTTTTGTAGACATAAAAACGGACTCTTTCTGATGTGACCACTGCCGACTAAAACAATTAAGAGCTGAATAAAACTCTGAAACTTTGCATACTACAGACGAACCATGCCAAGCTCTCCCTCCCAGGCTGATAGAAAGGGGCCAGCGCCTACAAATTTCCTGTATCTGATAAGCAAATTAAATTAAGTTTGAACCGGGAATCATAATGCTTCGGGACATTGGGACAGATATCGCGGAAAAAAGTGAATTCTCACTTTACCCATTCTTACCATCCGCCAACAAGACCAAGAGCATATATCTCACTCAGGCTTCTAGTGGCATTAATCTGTGGCAGTGGTCATGATCATCTGGTCTGAACCGGGACAGGGACCAGTAGCATCAAACCTAAACGTCTTCTTTCTAAAGGTGAAGTGATTTAAATTGAACCATTAACGTGGTTTTAACAATGGACAGTGTGAGAATGGAGAAACCTCCAAAAAAGGAAAGTAGAAACGTAGCCTTTGCCCGGAGAGTGATCAGTTTTTACGAAAATGAAGGGAATTTCAATAAGGCGAAAACCGTCAACAACTTCAAACACGAGAGGCAAAGGATGACCATCTACAACATCATTAGGAGGTACCATGAGGATGGAAACAGATTTGTTCGACACTACGAGAACTCCGGGCCGAACCCGATTTTCACGACCGAGGAGTCCTGCGACAAACTTGAGGAGCTTTACAGACTCGACCCCGAGTTAACTCATTATGAGGCGGGGCATATTCTCAACATCCCGGTGCGTACGTTAGGTAATCTCAAGAGAAAAATGCTGAAGAGACTTGAAGAGAACAATGGAATTCCAAAATTGGGCTCCGGCTCCGAACAGGAGGGAAATGTCACTGAATCTGCATCTGTAAAAATTGAAGTTCAGAATAGAGGAGCAAGTGAAGGAATCGATGAAGACCAACAGGATCTTGAAGACGGTGCTCTGTCTCCAATGGAGCATACTGAGCACAGTATTGGTGGAGGAGGGGAAGAGGGGAAGACGAAGTTAACCAGCCCCACGTCAAGCGTGAGTTCACCTTGGAGTCACCGTCAGTAGAACCCAAAGGAAATGAGGATGAAGATGAAAGTACGGTGGGAGATGGTGGTCGACTAAAGCTGCGACGAAATTTACGTAAACGTGTTCCAGTTAATACATCGGTTAGGAAGACCAATTGTTCAATTGAAAAGAACCTGTGCCAACGGTCATGCCTGATATGTTTCAAAGAAGTCATAAATCCCGGAAAAGTAAAAGCAGTTTTGACGGAAAACCAGAGAATCATATTCCTCCTAAAGACGTTACTCGTTTCATCAGAAGAATTGGTCTCCTTCATGAAAAAATCCAAAGGGCAGCACCCTTGTGATTGGATTGTACTCTGCCCAGAGTGCTCAAAGTTAACTGATGAGGCGGAGGAGATTCACAGACAAATTAAACGACTTGAGAGGAAGTTAGGACAATGGAGGGTAATGCTGCTGGATACAATGAAGAAGCAAGGGAAAAGTGCGGGGTACAAATATGCAGGGGATAAGAATATTGTGGTGCGAAAAGTTGGTGATTTGGTTTCTGGAAAATATGTTCCAGTCATCCCATCAACTAACTCAGTGCACCCCAAAGTCTGCCAGGAGCATGGGAACAAATTTGAAGTTAAATTTAGATCTAGAAAAACAAATTCGGCATGTGAACCTAAAGTTCCACCCAAGAGCCCAACCAAAAATGAGGATTCGTGTGAAGCAATGCAGGAAATGGACCTCAGTGACTCTGGTGACCTAGAAAACCCCAGCTCCGATCACCATGAAGATTCAGAGGAGAAGGCGGAAACTTCTACTGTTGCGTTGCCTAGTGAAACTGTATCAGTTAATCAATGCAAAAAAGAGATATCCATCCCAACTACCCCTGGCATCAACTGTCGTCTCAGCCTCTCCGACATTAAACTCCAAGCCAAGCCAGCGATCTGTGACTTGTGTGCCGAGGAAGTGCGACCTTTGGCGATGCCTATGCATAAATTTAAGGAGCATGGAGTAGTCGTGGAAGGCTACACTGCCAAGAACTGTCCTTGGGAAGGTTGCAAGTATGTCACGCTCTATGACGAACTCCTTAAATTCCTGCTACCTCCATCTCATATTCCTCCATCTGCTACCTCACCTGATCCAGACATTTCCAAATACAGCGAACCCTGGCGATTGATTTCCCCCAAGAGATGGAAGATGGAACCTGGCCTTCTCAAATGTCAACTATGTATGAGCAGTAAAAGGCGAAAGGTTAATAAGTATTGCGGGAAGATCCGAACCAAATACAATTTGGAGTAAGACTTCTCCTCGTCATTGTGGAACCGGTGACCCTGTGACGTGATATATTTATTTTACAAACGTGTGAAATCTTGGAAGGAGAAAGGGCTGCCTATATTGAAAGCACCCGATGTCCTTAATGCTCTTTCCGTTTCATCTGCTCTCTCTCTTACCTGGTCCAGATACTTCAAACGTTCTAGCAAGCAAATAGGTCATTCATTCCATAAATAAATTTGGAACTATGTGCAATAAATACCTAAGATTTTGAATAAATGATTGATTATTATAAATGCTCTAAGAATTATTGTGTGCAGAATTATGTAATCCCAAGCCATAAACATATACTCCACACGTCAATTTACACTAAATTTGATGAAACCATGAAGTCTCTCTCTGGGTACTGAAGTTGGCTTTGTTCAAACAAGGGATTAGTTATCAATCCGAGCAGTCATTAATCAATCGATTGTTTCCATTAGCCTAAGCTATTCTTCTGTAAACTGATCCGATGAGCTTCAAGATAATCTCTATAGGAGCACTAAAACATGGAATTGCTGTTAGATAAGCATACATGTACACTTTGTTTGATATCCATTGAACCGTAAGAAAGCTTAGCTACTCGGCGAGTGGTGACTTGTCGCAGGAAACTCACATAAACTGACATGCCTTTTATTCTCATATTAATTACTAATTAATTCAGCATCATCACCATTTGAATGCTAATTTACTTACTTATTGGTTGGTCGAATCTGCTGCGAGGTGCCCTTTACGCGTGTGTTTCGCTCATTAACTTCAGCAAGTTGGTAAGGGAACCATGGCACTCACACTAATCTTCTCACTTCTGTCATTGGTGATTCCTCTAGTCGTCGGTTCGGAGAATGATCCTTACCATCATGAATGGATATTGGATCATGGTTCTTCCTATATCTTGCAGTGGACGGTGGACTGGTCCCGTCGTCAAGTCACCTTCAATATCACTGCGAAAACCAGAGGATACTTGGGATTTGGTTTGGCATACACTCCAGGAATGGCAGGGGCGGATTTGGTTCGTTTTTTTTCAAACATTAATTAAGTTGGATTCTTTGCTGAAAGTGAGATGTACAATTGTTTCGGGAATGTCTAGGTCATTGCTGGTGTGTCCAACAGAGGTAGGCCGTACCTCCAAGATATGCATGGTGCTGCCGTAGGAAACCAATTGCTTCTTGATGATTCGCAAGACTACAAGTTGTTATCTGCATGGGAGAATGCTTCGCACACCAGCGTCGCGTTCACTAGGCCTTTTGATACGTGCGACGAGATGAGTGACCTTAAAATCAATGATGATTCCATTGTGGTACTCTGGGCTGTAGGAGAAAATGACGATACCAAGTTATACCACTACAGGAAGAGGGGTACATTCAATGCCAATTTACTGGACCCTGATTATACTCCAAGGGAGATCCATAACGCAGTGGAGAACTTTAGGAGAAGACCCATGGAGGATGAACTGGGAGATCTGAAAATATGGACAGTGTCCAGATCTCAGCTCGTTCCCCCCTTGGCGACAGCCTATTGGTGCTCTTTCCATAGGGGTCCAGAACTACAAAAGATTAACCAAATAGTAGGGTTTGGTTTCCGGTGGGAGACACAGGAGCAATTGATGCATACCCATCATTTGATCTTCTTGAGATGTAGAGCCCCGGAGGGAAGAGACGCTAAAGACTTTTTTGAGACACTTGTGAAAAATGAAACTGGGGAAATGTGTTACTTCCCTATGAGGCAGCAGGCTGGAGGTCTACCAACCCAGTATTGCAGAGAGGTCATATACGGCTACGCCATTGGCGAGAGGGTATTCAATGTACTAGTTTAATTTCATGTAATCAGGAAAAATCGACCAACATTTAAATGGTTTTGCAGCTGACGTTCGTGCCCCAAGACGCAGGATTATCAATCAGACCAGATGAATACTATCTTCTTCAAGTACATTATGATAACCCAATGCGCCGTGAAGATTTGAAGTACACAATCAATATAGATTTTTACTATACCCCTATCCTCCGTGCAAATGAGTTTGGTGTGATGACAGTGGGTCACCAAATTCCTGGCTCCCCTTCTATCCTAATTCCACCATTTTCTCCAGATCACATGATATATGGTCACTGTGGAGGGCAATGTACGTCTGAAATGTTTCCTCCAGAAGGAATTAGGGTGATGGCAGTGCAAATGCATACACATTCTTCCGGACGAAAGGTGCGTGTGAGGCATTTCCGCGGGAGGACAGAGCGTCCGTGGCTTGCCAACGATGACAATTATATCAACCAGTTTCAGGCCATTAGGATGCTAAGAAACGATATCAGGGTTCTGGGAGGGGATCATCTCATCGTGCAGTGTACTTACGATAATGTCTGGGCGAACGGGAGCGTTGTTGGAGGGGTAAGGGCTATTCATTTAAAAAAAATACTACAAAGAAATATTTTGATCCAATAAATTTATGATTTAATTTTTTTTAGTTCCACACGAGACAAGAGATGTGTTTGAGTTATCTCGTGAGTTAATCGTAAAATAAATAATCTAATTTGACATTTTGAGGTTTTAATAACTATAAGCTTGAATTTCTTCCAGTGGTACTACAATAAAGTGAACTACTCCCTATGTCGAAGTCAGATAATTGACGAGGATTACAACTGGAGATGGCTCGGAGCAAAGAATTTTACTTGGGGAGACGACTTGGAGAAACTAGAGAGCGTTGACCAGCTTGGAAGAACTGTTTCTGAGTTAGCCGACGCGAGGGAGTGGACCTTACAGGATAGAGAAGCCTTGCAAAGAGATGACCGGGAAATCATCCAAGTGAATGGTTGCAGTCCAGAAGACGAAGAAAGCAACGGTGATAACGCTCAAGACAAAGTCAAAGTAGCTGCATATCCTGCTGGAGTGAAGGAATGGGAAATGAGTGAGAGTCAGTGTGGAAAGGACGAGCTGACAGTGAGATGACGACATCATGAATGAAATTAATGAAATAATCCATTAAGACTTAAACAAGCTATTTTACTAGTTAAAATGCATTCTTTATTAGTCATTAATTGTGAAACAAATTTAAATTATTAAATTCAAATTATTAGAAAGACAAGGTGTAGACAATGAGTGGGCGCTTTTATGCACTTCGAATGGTAACATCACTGCATCCACGATATGTCTGCTGAGGGCCACATCTAAAAATGTTGGTAAGAATTTACTGGCTTAGTGGGTTCTTACGAAAGATTAATCTACATTATCTCAACTTACCCCGCAGCACTAGTTCCATTGCCACAATCTCCTACTTGTCCTGTTAAAAAAAATATTTGTCGATTGAGATTGTAAAATTATTTGAATGCGCATTATTAGTATAAACTGTCTTGAAGAAACGTTTACCACCCCTGTAGTTCATCTGAATCACGCAGTGATTGCATGTTACTCCAGGAGGAAGTACAAGATCTGTATTGTACAGCCCTACTCCAGACACCGGAACTCGACTCCCATTCCCATCAGCTTTCTGCAGAAGATGCTCGTTAAAACAGTTTTGCCGGTTTTGCGTTTCTTTAGCCGGGTCAGTGCACAGCCTATATTCAATGAACCCATCATGGTTGATAGTGACCTCACACTGGACTTGAATCACTTGGCCAGATTGATAACTGTCGGTGATGATACCTCTGTACCAAGAACCTCCAAATTCGTTGGGTCGTGGTATGGGATCAGACTCAGGGTCTCCACAGACTATTAAGACAATTGGAGACATTTTCCATCAGACATCACAACACTTCCAATGATAATCGAAACAAAACCTTTTGTGTATAACTGACCTCCACATTCGGTTCCAGGGTTATCAGACTGTCTAACACCTCCACAACGCAAGGCATCATCGTTGGCATTAACTGGTGGGTTTTCAGCCTGGAATTCAGGGTCCCTCCATATTGAAGATCTTCCTGGAGGCTTCAAGAATCTTCCGTGGGCTTCTGTGCCAGAAAAACTGCACAGAAATATCTGGACAGCCACGAGACAAAATATTGCTTTCAGTTTTGAGTCCATTTTGATAAGACTTGAAAATGAAATGGAAACGTAAGGATTTATATACCCATACGTATGTCAAACCAGAAGCGTAGATGTCCAGTCGTCAGAAAGATAAACTACGGCGAAAATAACTTATCCTGAATTTCAGACTGATTATCGAACGTCCTAAATTTACAATTTGCAAAACAATTTTTCGATTACAAACAAATGATAACATGAATATAATCAGTCTGATTGCGTAACTCTGAGATCTATTCTGGAACAATAAAAAATAACGTTACGCTGAAAGCGTTGATGAAGTAATGTATGGGGTTTTTTGAGATAGTAAACCAGTAAAGTAAAAAAAATAGGTCACTTAGAAATAGTTGTAATTTATAGACTACTTGATGCTGGACGAGTTTATGACCAATTCCATTCTTCGACATAATTTTTGGAAGTGGCCTTCATAAATAAGCAGCACGCAGAATCCATACCTCAATTCTATGCATCCTTATTTACTTGGTTTAACGTTTCGTCATCCTTCCAGGAAATATTTAGACTACGCATTAAATATACGTACGCACGTTGCAATTAACTCATGTTTGACTAGCTAAACATCATTTCATTCATATTTCTATCCCAATCAAAATCATTGCCTGCAGGCGAGTCTTTGTTCACTGAAGCGGGTTAAGTACTAACCAACGCTGGCGGCAAAATTCAAAAATCCAATGCATTCAGGTCTAGTCTACACAATATACTTAGATTAATGGTGCACTCAAATTCAAACTACTCAAAGCAGGACGGGCATAGTGGTTTTAGTAGAGAGTTGAGTCGTTGAGCGATTAAGTGAGTCTGCGGCAGTGTTGATAAAAATCACTTACGATTAGAAAGGAACAAGCTACTGGAGGAATAAATAAAATTGTGTGCTTTTCAATTTTATTGTTACGAGTTAATTAACCAACATGAAGAACATCCTCGACAACCCCAAGACCCTGACCCGAATTTGGGCTGGATTGTCCTGCGACTTTGAAAAGGTCATGTCCGCATTCATGCAGGATACCGGCTGGAGATATATTCACTTTGCCAAAACCTGCCGCCAACAAAAGATTATGTTGGTGCTACACATGTGAGTCAAACGAATCAGCCAAATTAGGTGTCTTTAATTACTTGAATCATCCGATTAGGATACAAAATTTGAGTTAAAACAATGACTATATTTTTTGTAGCACTCAAGGACGAGGGAAGACCCGAGATGAGCACTACTACGTGTTCACCAACATGATCTTACAGCTCTGCAAAGAATTATGGTTGCGAACTGATATGGAGAAAAAAACTCCTCCAACCGCGGCGACTGCTTCTGCAGCTTCAAGTTCCTCTACTGCATTGCCTCCAAAAAAGAGCCGGGCGGATGAAGCGATGGAGTTGAAGCGCAGTCTCGGAGGCTTTTATTTACTGTACTCGTTTTATGAAAAGCAGCCGATGAAAGATCGCGTGAAAATCGCGTTGGGGACGGAAGACCTCAAGAGGGTGATGAAGTTTGTGGAGCGAATAAAGGTCCTGCCGTTTAGCAAGGAGGTTTTCTTCATGATTTCGTGTTTAAAAATCAAGAACGCGTTTCATTACTGCATCTACCCCGAGGACGTAAGTTTTAGAATCCTTCGAAAGTTTCCTCTCATTCACCCAACTGGACCTAATTCTTGACGTTACGTTGTTGACGATGTGATATAACTGGTTTTACAGTTTGGGTTTGCTCCAAGCAATCGCTATTTTGCGAATAATAGTAAAAGCGAGGTCGTAAGGTTGACAAATAAGATGAGAGACAGTCAAGACGTGCTAGCCCACTCAACGATCCATAAACAATGCGAGAAGAGTTTTCATGAGTTGGCTGTTGCTAAAATGACTGTTGCGAAAGACCTGCTCCAATCGGTAGATGCAAAAGGTGAGTTGACTTTTCAAAGAGTAAAAGCATAGGAACTATAACCATTGGATTAATTTGATTTTAATTTGGTATAATTTAAAAAATTAAATTCAGTCATAAGGAAGCATTTCATGGACAATAGTACATTTTCCATGTACCTCCAGACTTTGTCCAGCGAGTCAGAAAGTGCTCTAGAACAAGCTCTAGATATGACAGAAAAGTTGATTGACAGACCTGTAGTGAACCTGGAAACATTGACTGCTACCCAGGCTATCGATCGCGTCATGTCTTACGAGACTCGACGGCGAATGGAAGTAAGTTGTTTGAGTTTAGGGAACAAAATTCATGCTGTTTTTAACAAACAAACGTAAATATTGTTGAATCATTCCAGGGAGCCTTTCGTAAGGCCACATTTCAGCGCAAAGAGAATGCAGGCAATGATGTCGGTGGTGGCTACGTTAGAGAAGGTGGTATTTTCGGAAGGAAGAAGGAGAGGAGCGAAGATGACGAAAATGCAAAGTTGACACGTCGTGAGCGCGGCGCATGCAATGGCAACCTGTGGACTTATATCAAAGGCTACGACTTTGACAAGCCGAGGGGTTCAATAGGTCACGAAAGTGACGATTACGAAGATGACATGGCAAACTAGGATTCCCTTTTTACTACACTTCATTAATTATTACAATTTTCGCGTTGTCTCCTTAAACGCTAAAACGTTTTTAATATACAAAATTACAACATTTTTTAATCAGTAATGTGAATCTCTTTATAAGGACCTTATGGTTTCAGCACATTTGAAATATTAAAAAGTGACAGAGTTTCGTCTTTTTAACAATGTCGTAACAGTCTTTGTTTGGTATCGTTACTTCATTCGCATCAGTTTCACATTTCACATGACTATGAAACGGTTTGAGATGATGCTTATAACAAGGCTCAAGTTGCTCTACTTCACACAACGTAGGGCAAAGTGCGAATTCAAGTAAGTTTTGGGTATGAGGTCAAGCGAAGTAGATCCTTATGTAATTGAGCTCAGGCCTCGAATTTAAGAAATTGGTGGCTTTTAAGAGGGTTTCCTGATCAGCTTTGTGATTTATGTACCTAGTCACATTTCCCATATTTCATTCTCAAAGGTTTGTCCATCGTCATCCATTTTCTCGAATTAGTGAGCACTTCTCTTAAGATAAGCAAAGGAGGAAGAA
>JAANSQ010001405.1:0-15332 GCA_036850885.1 Lepidocyrtinus dapeste
TCATCTTTCCTTAGCGCGATCAACATTCGGTCGTGGGTTATGTTAATAGCCATTCCAGTTAGGAAGATAGATGTTCCTGAATTATGAATTTAACATGAGCACTTATCTTCGGGGCAATTTAAAACTATAGCCTAAACTTACCCAAAAGGCTATGAAATGAGTCTTGGACTTCAGCCACGTTTGCCAAGTGGTGACCTTGCACGAACCCGTTGTATGTGCAAAATATCACAGCATTAAGAACAGTTAGAATTGGAGCAGGCTTCGACTGACTTGATGTCACGAATGGATAAATGAAGCTCCTGCAATAAAATTTTGATTGGTATTGAAAAAATAATTTTACCATGTGAATGAATAGTAGCGATTGATTAGATAAATACCTGTGAAAGTAATGTAACATGAATAAACCTAATGGAACCACATTGGAGTAGTTTTGGAGCTGCAGAGCTTCCGTTTTCAAGATTATAATCAACGGACAGAAAAAAGCCATGCATTCTTGGAGCTAAATCATAAAATAAAGAGTTAGACCTATTTAATGAATGATATTTTGTCCGTTCTCCCGGAATAATTTCATACTTGATTAAATGCTCACCATCCATCCTACTTTGGCGTTGATAGTAGGACCAAAGGCTTTGCTTTGGTAGCGGCCATAAGGCGCTGGAAGAAATATTGAAGACAGTCCAACCCCAATCGTATACACTAGACCGATTGTGGTCATTCGTGAACATAATTCCGAATCGTCTTGAACTCTAAAAATGCTATAAACACTCTGTAGAAACGTTCCATTCAGTGAAGCCATAATTGACGATTAAAAATGACAAGTTTGGCACGCAACAATGATTATTTAATTAACCATGCGATTTGTAAATGAAAAAATTTGCTCAACTAAAAAGCAAATTTTCTGGGCTGATTAGGAGTTAGTAAACTAGAAGCATTTCGCGCAAGAGTTACAGAAACCGAATGAATCCTCACATTCCTCGAACTTTAAAAATTTTTTATTTCACCCCATTTTGACCCCGGTTTAAGATAAACCCCCCCCCCTACTCAATTCAATTCACGGTTTCTACGTAGAAAGGAGCTAGGAATACATTTAGGGAAATTCTCAGAAATAATTCCCAGAACCTCTGGGTTTTTATGGGAACACAAGTTACGGTAACTACAACTACCTAATTGTACTTGTATGGAATTGATTTGAAATATGACTTAAGGAAACATTAACTCAGAATTAATAAGCTAGGAATACATTTAGGGAAATTCTCAGAAATAATTCCCAGAACCTCTCGGTTTTTATGGGAACACAAGTTTCGGTAACTACAACTACCTAATTGTACTTGCATGGAATTGATTTGAAATATGACTTAAGGAAACATTAACTCAGAATTAATTCTCGTCACGTGGCGATCTTCGACAAGTGTTGTGTTTGTAGGAATATGATATGATATGAAGGTGACAAGACTTAGCTACCAAGGTTAACAGGAGTAAAGATCTTGGTTCGAGGCCGATCTCCGATGACACCTATTCTAAAATTTTCGCAAAGTATAAAGTTGCTGAGTTGCAAGTTGTTGCAGGTGTCTTCATTTTATGCTTATACTACTACGACTCAATCTAAATATGTGTAGCATTTAGTCGCATTGTACCCCAATTTCCAGAGTGTTCAAATTTTCAGATGTTTGATGATGTCTTTCTGTCGTCGTAAGTTTATACAATGCCGAATTGAGTTAGTTAAAATTTAGAAAAACTAAAGACATCATTGTCAATATTGTCATTGTGTAATAAGGTATAAAAATTAAATTTATATCCAAGGAAACAAACTATACCTGGTTTACCCTTCTTTCAGAATCACGCCATTTATCATAAGGTAAAGATTAAAGATATTTTTATTGCTACATATAGCATTTATTCGCAATCGCAGATCATCAAGTGGTAACTACCGGTCTCATCTAACCTACAAACTTAATTTATCTCTTAAGGACTAAAAATGCTAACTGTAGTTGTTTTTATTTTACAGTGTCAGAAGTAAAGGACTTGGAGTCGCCTTGTCACTAGATTTTGGAGTGAAGATGTTTCGTAGAAAGTTGCAAGCGCTGGAATATCCATCCTCCGAGGAATTCAAAGCGGATGACGAAACCTGTTTCAAGACGCTCGTAGTTTGGCTAGAAGATCAGAAGATAAGACACTACGCTGTAGAAGAAAGAGGTCCCCTCCGTGATATAAAGTCTCCAAACTGGAGGGCAGCTTTAAACAAATACTTAGTAGATCTGGAACTTGGAGGCTTGGCTAACGGAACCAACTCAGAAATCTCAGATGTTCTCTTAGGAATGGGAGTAAGATATGAGTATTGTGACAACGTAGAAAAATTTTCCAAGGCCAACTCGGAAATAGTCAAGTCAGAGTTGAAGCAAGCCCCTAAGATAGTAGCTGCAAACCCTTTGGACAAACTAGACTTCTCCAGTCCGGACTTTATTGCTGGAGTGAACGCCCTCGCAGACAAACTCAAAGTGGCTAAACATTCAAACCATCTAGTGACTTTGGAAGGTTGTGCCGCCCTCGTGAAGACCAGGTATTCTAAGGAGGCTATTAAAACAGGTGCACATAAGCAAAAAAGTGGAGAGCCCTTCCCCTTCCAAGAGGTCGATCAGAGTTTTGATTGCGGAGATTATGTCCTAAACCAAGCTGCTAAGATACTACGTCTTCTGTTCATCTGCGATATTAGAGATCTGCAAACTAAAATTAATGAATGTGTAGTGGCCGTACAAACTGTCACTGCTAATCCCAAGACTGACACTAGATTGGGTAAGGTAGGTAGGTAAGTCTAGGAATAAGAGTCCAGTTTAGAAAAATATTTATGCTTATTATTTTCTTTTCGATTAACTCAATTTACTTTAAAGTTAACGATCTGTTTACAATTTGTATAAACTTTAATTTATATCTAATGCCAAATAAATACGATTGTTCACTTTGTCATTTCTATAAAAATGAACGTTAAAATGTAAACGTAACCCGTTCATATTAAAATGCAAGAATAAAAGGTTGTTAACTGATAAATATAGAATTTTTAAAAATGTTATTGTTCTGTTTTATAATTTTTACAGTTCATCTTAAAAACTTTTAGCATTTTGTAGAATGCATCATTCTTAATAAATTTAGCAGCTTATAATCATGATCAAATTATTCGGCCCCGGCTAAAGCTGAAGTTGTTTTTATCCAACTACAATCCAACTACTGGGATTCCGCCCATGATGATAGTTTCGGCGGCGGTATGGGTGTCGATGATGATGGTGGTGAAATTGTGGTCGCCTATGAAACGGATATGCGTAGACGTGTGAATAATGCCCACCATATCCAAATCTGATGGTACCTGCTGTGTCAAGATCGTTTTCCTCAGGAAATGACAACTCTGAATGGGAAGGAGGTTCTATCGCTTCTTTCGAATTTTTGGACTCCTCGCTAACGGAATGTGACGCTGGCTCAGTTTTCCTTACATTTTTATCGGGGATTACATTTGTATTTGCTACATTTTCACAGCTACTGAGACTGAGGCTCACCACCAACAAACTCAAAAGTGCAGTATATATTATCTAAAGTAATTAAATCAAATAAACTAATTAATAAAATGTTTTTGGTAGCTAGAGGATCTCAACTTGGACAATTATTAATAAAAATTTGCTACTTACCGAAGAATGCATTTTAAAACTGCGGAGTTAAAATCCTGTAATTTATATCTCAAGACTAAAATCAGAATGTCCATCCTAATCCCCAAGTCCAGTATTTATATCCTCCATGTTTTTCAGGAGATTGATTGTAACAAATTGAAATAGCATTGACTTGCTATTTTTTAATCTTTGCATGGATCTATTTTTTTATCCTAATGTATTTAAAGAAGACTGTACAAATAATCATGAATCTATCAATAATGACATTATCCAGGAAGAAATTTATATTTCCAACCGGTCAAACTTGTCCAGTCCAGTCTCATGTTCACAAAATCAAACATTTATTTGATCATTCATGGAAATGCTCAAATAGCTGCGAATTCTCTTTTAATTTTTCCATTTTCCATGAATCATTCAAGTCATTTTCGCAACCAATTGCGAATGACGAAGGAGCTTTTTATTTACTGACTAGGGAACATATTGAATAGTCTTGGTTGGTAACACCTAAACAGTAACTGAACATGTATTGTAGATAAAAATCAATCACGAATCCAATTTATGAAATGCCCAATCGAAATAACTCCCAAGAACGAAATACTTTGACTGACTGGATTAATTCCTCAAAGATTAATTTATTGACATTTGATGAATAACTATAAAAAATTAATACATTTACCATGATTATAATAAAGTACTTTATAATCAGTGAAAATAGTTTTGTTACATAAGTATAGAATAAACTGAGAAACTAGTTAACTTTAAGTATATTGTTCACTTAACTTTCTGCAACCTTTCTAAGAATATTAAAACAAGCCAAATGACTTAATTTTAAATGTAGTCTTAGTTTAATGTAATAAGATAATCTAAAATTTGTTAACAGTACATTTTGTGTTAGGTAGCTCAGTTTTTTTATTAAATATTCGATAAAATTTACAACTTCAAAATTTGAAAACCTTCATATTGTTATCGTCAAGGACAAAGACATCATGAAATGATTACGTAGAAAAGGAATAGGTGCTAGCGCAAATATCGCGTATTCTCCAGAACCTCAAAATTCGCAAGTACTTACAACGTTGCACCTTCTTTAACTTGTGAATTCTCTCGCGTGTT
This sequence comes from Lepidocyrtinus dapeste, assembly GCA_036850885.1. Classification (NCBI taxonomy): domain Eukaryota; kingdom Metazoa; phylum Arthropoda; class Collembola; order Entomobryomorpha; family Entomobryidae; genus Lepidocyrtinus; species Lepidocyrtinus dapeste. The sequence continues at coordinate 4,761 of JAANSQ010001405.1, forward strand.
TTTACACAAAAAAGCTTAGAGATTCTGGTACTTTGGTACAATTTACAATATCAAAATAACGAATTTGGTTTCTAACTTTATGGTTCCCTAAAATGTAAAAGTATCACAAGGTTGACATGATTTCAAATTGGGAAGGAGTTTCTTTGCGGGTGCATATTTTTTATGAAAGCAAAAGAGCAGCATCACTGTCATTCTATCGTGTTCATCCAGGATTTGAATTTTAATAAGAAGGATTACTTCGTAGTAAAAAGAATCCCTTGTGAAGCTATACTGTCTTGGAGACTAAAGGTCTGCTACTAGCTGGAGTATAGAGTACGGAGGAGTGAGTGAATTAAATTCTATCATTCAATTTAGCTTTCTTCCTAAAAAGCCTACTTTTTCTATTACGATCCATTTCCAATTTTGTCTTTTCTAACGAAGGTGACATCGATCATAACCATCTAGGACTTCTAGTACTACAGTTGCTATTTTCTGTATGGAGTATACTTATATGGCATTCAATCTAGAAGAGAAAGTTTTCAAGAGAGTGTACGAGAATATTACATGTAATGAAAATTCATGACGCGTCCTGTTATTCTTCCGCCGCCTTTAAGACATGCTCCATTTTTTATCTAGAATGACTCAGTTATTTCCTCAATGCGGTATTTTTTATCTTCTTTATATTACTAAGGTTATCTCGAGTTTTTTAGTCTTGTTAGTAATATTTTTGTTGATAAAGAGATGAAGTATTAGCACACAGTTGGGAGTTGGAGGTCGTGAGCATCGTCTTTCACTTCGTCTCAACATGGTACCAATATTAGACTTTCTCTTGGATTTTACCGATTTTCGGAGAGAATACAAAACTAGCTGTGTGTCAATAGCGATAGCGTAAACTTTGATCGAGCGTAATATAATGGATTGGAACTATATTATAGCTTAACTCCGATAGTTCTAACTACTGCAGCATAGTATGCGCTTCATGGTACTCGAGCAGGTTGAATTTATTCACAGATTTCTCTTCATGAATATTAATGAAGACGAGCATAAATGACATCTGTATGGGCTCCCTTGTCTAATCGATGTCAATCCTACGGAAAATCCCATTTTTTTTTCAGGAAAAATATCTCATGAATATATTAGTAGGTAAGATATAGACCCTAAGAAACACTCCTTAGCTTAACTGCTACTCTAGAGAAAAATTAATACTTTTTTTAGGCTCTTCATTTTCCGCTTGTCTTTTGTTTTTGGAGATGCTTCAATGCTTGGAACGCTTGGAACGTTTGGAAGGATCAAACCTTACGTAAAAATAGTGCACAGTCACAGGCTTTCAGCTATAACAGTCAATCTAATCAGTAGACATTCTTTTGTTAGTTTAATCACCGTGTTAGTTATAAAATGGTACGAGAAATATAAATTATGTTAATTAGTCAACAATGTCTGATTGTTACAGCTCTATATTAGTTTCGTCGTTGTGCAACGGGTTAAAGTTGTGGTTCCAATTGAGTTAGTGTACTGTACGGGGCATAGTGAGACTATACAATGCTTAAGAATTTTACATATAAAATTTTAGAGTATTTAAAGTTCGAGCGGGAGATTTTGAAGGTTTGCTTACAATTTTGAAGATAAAGCAAAATTAAAGTTTTATCCAAGGTATTTACAGTTATACTGATATGCTTTGGCTGGAAGCATGCAAGTATCCAGTTCTCCCTCTGTTTCCAGCTTCCAAAATATCTACTATGCAGCATATTACGTAATCAAACTGGTCTAATCTTTCATTTTCAGGTTAGCATCTGTCCATTTTATGTTAGTTTACGTGAAGTTTTGTCAGGTACTAAAAAAATTCCATAATGCACATTTTCCCATAATAAAAATACCGTTAAAGTATACTTTAGATCACACCCTTTTTCGAATAGGGTGAAACTATAAATAATTAATATCATCCTATCCACACTTCCTACCTCCTACGTTCCGGACCAAGACACTTCAACCCATTCAAGTTTCCAAAATCTAAAATTTATTCGGGTGTTTTATATCAGAGGATTTTCGCAAACAGGATGTACAATTCATGAAGCAACTGTGACCTTGGCATTCGCCACTAGCATGAAGCATGACAGGACAAGCCCTACACTATACACTGTTACAATTGGAGGTGAAGTAAAAGAACCTCTGGACGAAATCAGAATATCAATGTAATGCATCAAAGCACGTCAAGTCACGTCACGCTCCCGAACTCCAGAATAAAGTGCTTTGGCCCACATTCCCCCAATCTCCATCAAAAACTAACCAATTTTATTGGGAATCAGTGCCTGGGAATTCTCCCCGTTTTTTCCAGGCAAAAATTATCATCAAGAAGCAATTTGTTACATCCTACATCCCACTTGCCACCCTGATAACGTTGTAAAAATGTGTACGAAGGGAAGACAAAGTGTTTTTTCCTCCATAGTCATCACGCCTAAAAAAATTTCCACTAAATTTATCGAGTGTAATAATGGAATTAGTAGTAGTTAAAACGTCTCTTACATAACCATTAGAACTATAAAATCTTTGCATAATGCATTCCTGCTTGTAAGTGTCCTCGTGAGGTGGACTTTCCCCGTAAAAAATGTCGTTGGAGTAGGCTATATGGAGGATGTATGGAATGCGAAATCGAGGAAATCTCAATTATGGTCAAACAGGATACTTTAGTAAGCCTAAATGAGGACATTTTATTCATGCAATAAGTTTCATTAGGACTACCTACTCCTCAGGGACAAGATGAAGATTGTTTCCAACTCTCGAATTAATAGATTTTCTAGGGTTGCTGTTTGGAGTTTGGCCACCTACTCCGGGTCTCTAAGCCGTTTTTGTAACTTCCAACTTCATAAAATATGCAGTGGTGAGACCTTGTAATTGTTGTAGTAGTTTTAGTACAGATTTTTTTATAAGGACAAAAGCATGAGTTCCTTGGAGGAGTCGTAATGTTAACGTTCATCTAATAAGATTACGGTAGAGGCTGTGGCTTAGTAGGCTCTAATTCTACGGATATAAAAAAGTTTATGAGGATAATGGCTCTAGCAATTTTCTCTATGGTTCTATTGGTACTACAAAAACATCCTAATTTATATAAAATAGCTAGGTTTTTAATACCAAGTTGAGCTTGTAAGATGTAAGATGCATCTGGAAAAATTACGGTTGAATGGTTACGTTAGAGAAAGGCTAAAGTAAACTTTGACAATTTGAAGTGAGTTTATAAACTTTATACACTTTGTAAAGTTTCCTTTAGTAATTAGGTAACTTCCGCTGTAGACCTCCAAACAAAAGTATTTTCATTATGTAGGTCATATGGACCATGTTAAAAGTCTTCAGCGAATTCCTAAAGTCCTAAAAATGTTTTAACATTCTTTTTACTCGAGAAAATAAATCATCACACGGTTGCTTGAGCCTAAGAAATAAAATAAATTATGAAGTATTATCTTCAGATGAGGTACAAGGCTTCACGTAGCTTTCCATAGCACCGTAAAAAGGACAACCTCCTATTTTAGAAACAGCGTCGTGGGATTACTTGGGATTTGAAATACCCCAAAGTCGAAGTCGAATTCCGATACCAACTCTCGTATAAAATGCTACCTTGCGTTTTGCGTTGCGTCCAAAGTTCCAACTTCCAAGAGCCTACTGCATTTTTGGAGAATCTGGCCATTCTTCTTAACCAAACTAGTTTCAGTCCAGTTTCTTAAGTTATTCCTTACTTTCTTCATGTTTTCTTTCTCCCTTTCTCCAAGCTCACGTGTACCGAAGTATAGACACTTCAATGAGGAAATTGAAATTACTTCAGATATTGTAATATCGACTAAATATTGTATCATAGCTACGACCTACGAACTCACGAAGTTTCCTAACGAAAAGGACTTTTATGTTTGACTGTAGGAAGCAAAAAAAAGGATAATTTTTTGTTCATTGAACGGAACTACTTGAACAAGCTAGGATCCTGGACAAAGCCTGGACAATGACAATGGAATGTTATATCGATTAGAAGTAATCCAATCTTGTAGGCAGGTCTCTTTGGAAAGGATTTGCCACTGGAGAATTATAGCTTTAGGCTCTACGCTTAAATAAACGTTCAAGGATTGGTTTTTCTATAGGACAAAATTACCGGGGCAAATTGCACCATAAGTAGTACTTTAGCCTTTTCTCCAACAAAAAGCTCCGTTATCTACACAAAAGGCATAAAAAGAGAAAGGACATTAAAAAGCAAAGGGGCTAATATAATTGTAATTGTGTTGGGAAGCCTAAATAAAAAAGATAGTTTGGTGCCAATAAAATAGCTATTCTTAGAAAGGGTTTTTTTTTACTTCCGAAGCATTCTAAGGAATTTTATCCACTTGCGATCTCTGCATCTCCGATATAAAATAGCTGGACCATATAAACTAGTATAATTTCATTGAGGAAGTTAATGATGAGATGTTGAGAATTCTTAGAGTGTTTGTATTCCGGGTAGTTATCAGCCCTCTTATTTTTATGTGCTTTTTTATAGCTTAGTAAATTCTTCGTTTTCTCCACAGACCGTTGGTAAGCTGTCAAGATTATCGGACATTTCCGTACCAATCCTGGAGACGAACACTTTGACAACCCAGAAGCAATATATTTTGTAGAGGATAACGGCAGAACCCAGGACGCAGATTGGGACTAGGTAGGGCTGGAGTATTACGCCACCCAAGATGAACAAGACGATGAGAAGGACCACCACAACTAGTCTCCAGTAGAGATAACAGCTTGTCACTTTTTTCTGTAGGGAATAAGCAAAAGAATACAATGTCATTTCAACAACCTTCACAAAGTACAGCTCTCCCAGGAGCACAAAAAAGAAGAAAAAATGTCTTTATTTTAAGGGAAAAAAGCCGCATGGACGAAACAAAGGAAGTCGATAATTGGGGAGAAAGCATAGAAATTTCTCTAAGGCTGTATTTTCTTTTGTAGCCCTTTCCTCCAAATTTTCACAATGACTAAAGGAAAAATACCATCAGTGCTAAATTAGCTGAGAGAAACAAAAAGTTTCTTCCCATGGACATATAAAAATAAAAATAGCTGCATAAAAAATTATTGCGATAGAGCCAACATACAATGCACCTCCACTATAATGAATACTCAACTGAAACTGAAAATTGTATGTAATAAAAACATTACGTTTTAGGACAGTCAACCTCCGCTATTAGGGCTACTTTAAGAGACAAAATTACCATCGCTGTAACTATGGAAACTTATAAACATAGTCGTTATAGCGGAGATGGACTGTACTTTTGGGCTACAACATTTTGATCGTTATAAATTTGGAAACGTTATAAGCAAAGTAGTTATACTGGAGATGGACTGTACTTTTGAGCTACAACATTATGACCGCTATAAATATGGAAACATTATAAGCATAGCCATTATAGCGGAGATGGACTGTACTAGACAGTTTACTGTAATGACTATCCCTACAATAATTTTTTGAGTGGGTAAGTTACAAGGTTAATGCTAACTTTTTAAGTGTTCCATAAAGAAAATATAGAATGCTACATTATCGCTCCAACAATTTCTTACATTTTTATTACTTTCTGCATAAAAAAGAGTGGTAAAAAGTGGGCAGAAATATGGTGCTGACGATGATTGCTGGAATTAACACAAGTATCAAAAGTAGCTACAGAAACGGAACATTTCGTTCACATTTTATATATTTCATATAATATCCAGGGACTCTGATCCAGTATCAACAGTTCAGCTATGTAAGGGAAAACCCTCCAAACGAAATATGATTCGCCTAAACTCAACCTTTAGATTCCTCCCTGATAAGTTGTGAATTGTGATGACATGCAACATAGTAATGCAATTAGGTCCGCCCTCCTGCTGTTTTTATTATTGCCTAAAAAATATTGGAGTACTGAAATACTGGAGTGCTGGAACGCTGGAAGTAACTCTAAACTCTATGGGGAAATCAAATGAAACCAAATCTAGAAATTTTATTAATGTACAGTCAAGGCCAAAATAGCTCAAATCTGGAGATATATTTTAGTCTTGGCTCTTTCCTAAAGTGCTGGAATGCCAGTTTGCCAGTATCCAGTGAATCTAGTCAAGTGTAGGAAAGACATCTGGATCGGAAGTGTAACTGAGTGAATGCTCAGATACAGAAAAATCCTTTTACTGTCTCCACTGGACATAAGCTGAAGCCATTAGTCTCGAAAGCTTTTAAAAACTGTATACTTTTGTCATCACCCGAACCAATTGAATTACATGGTTTCCAGCTTATGAGCGTATAATGTTCTTTGGAGAAAGTATATTTTCGCAATGCGATGGTTTACGCTCTGGCTACATTTCAACATTTCCAACATTTTTCAACTTACACAATCAGACTAAGAACTGTCTCGTACGTGCCAATGCCATTCACAGCTAATTTTAGCTTGTCACGGAAATCTTGGCATATAATTGAATTATTTCCTAATTTGGAGTTCCTTAAAGCCTTAAAGTAAAAGCGTGAAAGCAGTGAAAGCACTAGCCTCTATACTTTCCCTAGCTGGAGGGAAATGGGAATTTACAAAAATTTCCACAACATCAAGGCTTCCATTTGCTTACAATAAACACGCAATAATTGAATAAAATGTTAGAATGGATAAACGCTAGTACCTTCTTTGTCGCATTTAGGAGTAACATGGCCAAATAGAATTCCAACAGACAGACGCTAATCACTAGACACAAGACAGCGAGGAATACAGTAACTGGAAAAACAAATTAATACATATTAATTACAAAATTATGCAAACAAACCACACATCCTTGTATTTGGCTAGGAGGCAAGGATTTTAGGTTTAGGGTTATCTCGGTTGGAGTGTTTGGAGACAGGAGGAAAAATTTCGCATTGCACCTCTCCATCTTAGCTCTCTCTTTTGAGGAGATTTAAAAGAGCGTGGATTTTGGATTCATTTCCATCAACGCCTCCAAGCTCGCCTTTCAAATGCATATTTTATTTTTACTTTCTCCACTTTCTCTAAGCCTCCTAAACATTGCGGATGAAGGCACACTCCCAAGAAAATTTGGATTATAAAGACTGTAATTATTCCAACAGAAGAGATGAGAAAATACACTCGCGATTGTTTTTTCTCCTTCCAAGCAGCACTTTCATTTACTTTCATTTCCTTCTGTTCTGTGATGTGGATACCAGACCATAGACCCATAAGAGAAAGTGACCTTGGCTTGTATTTTGCAAAAATAAAAAGGGCTTTTGGCACTAGTTAAAAAAGTACCTAGTCCCTTCCTGTTCGTATGGATATGTATGATAAAACACAACTACATTTTTGGTACTTTAAGCTCTACCCTACTTTCTCTTCTGGGTACTTTCTCCATTTTTTTATGTTCCGTTGCCTTTCATGTTTATGATATTTCGCAACCTTTTACAGGATGCGGGATGGAGAAAAAAGCCTATTGCATTTTGAACATCGCCTAAAGTTTAAGGGAGGAAACTGCCAAATTTATTTTTATTTGTGAGTCTCTTTCATTTCCATTCTTCATCTGTAAACTTTCTTTCTCTGGATTCTTTTTCCAAGAGAAGAAACAAAAAAGCTGAGGGGCATTTACTCCATCCTATTTTAAAGTAAATAAGGGTACTCCAACAGAAACGAGGAATGTTTGGTGTGTTCTGCTAATAAAAACTTTCTCCCACTCATTTTCTTCCGCTTCTACACTTTTACTTTGGTTCCTAGAATGAATTCCGATTTTTCCTTTTCAACTTAGCATTTTTAGGGAAAAAGATATTGTAAGGAATTCATGAGGATACTTCGAGTCTTGGAATATGCACTAAAAGCACCCCATTTACATTTTTCTTTGGGAGCCTTCATATAGCATCGCTTTCCCGTATTTTTGCGAAATGCCGGTTCCTAATGGCATTTCGCAATGAAATTGCATTTACGTTGGAATGTTGGAACGTTGGGTACGTACCCTCTCATCTAGAATTCTGTCCCTAGGGTCATATTGAAACAACTTAATAGTGTAAATTCATCCTTATTTTTACGTTAATGTCTTTGCGTTACGTCTTTACAAAATCGATAAGCCTAAACTTTCCCTGAAACGTACTCTTTAGGAGAATGAAGGAAGTACTTCAGGAATGAAATATGATTTTGTTATGAAAGGGATGCATAAAAGATTCCGGAGTGTAAATATCATCAGATAGGACGTATGCAAAAATCCGTTTCTGCATAATATCCTAAGTACCCAACTTTCTCTACTTTCTCCTTCATCGTATCATGCATTTTTACATGACAACACTCTGCAGAAGTCTCATTTCGGATACATTTTTTAATGTAGTTGACGCATGGAGGAAAACGTATAACGTAATTCATGTGAAGCCTATTTTACCAGAGGAGAAAGTTACGATGAAAGTTTAGGATGAGAAATGTCTTGAAAAATGGTTGATGGTGTGATGATGCGTTTCATCCTAACGCTTATCGTGAGTTATTTCCACTGTTGAACGTATACAGCTGGTGAAATATTATTTGTACTTTGCCAAAAGGAGGTTTCATTTTAGGTAAAGCAATCCAATATGAATGGGTACATTTTTTAAGAGAAATGTACCATCCTCATTAATTTCAGAGTAGGCAGTGTTCCATGATTTCATGATTCCATGATCATTACAAATGTATTTTCTGGTGGTATTGTGTTCTTGTCAGTCTCTAAATTGTTTTCTGTACAAAGAGAAAGTCTTTTGGAGAAAGCGTATGGCTTCAATTCAACCAAATGTAATATCATCAAGCTCAACTTGTAACTGAAATCGGAGATATTGATCACATTAAAAAAAAAGGATTCTTTCAAGGCTTCGATGCCAATACAGACTGTAGTCATATGATGTGGCTGGTGGTGACGGTGAAATGCTTTCACTGGAAAATCTGGTAGGATTGGAACCAAACGTGGGATTCTGTCGGGAAGGGAAGTTCTGCAGAGGACGATTTACACGATTTACTACTGACATACACCCCACCGGCACAGATCCAACCAGAACACTACCACTACACGGAGGAATGTTGCGAAATTGCACTTTCTCTTAATTTATGTAGTATTCTGTATAGAACAAAAAAATTATTACATGATGTCTCCACCGTTTTCGCTGATTCCATTGGTTGTAGCGTAAGATCTTCTCGGATGCTCTGCATGAGATCTTTAAAAACTGTCATGGCTGTTAACCAAATTACTAAAGGTAGGACTCCCAGGACACCCCCAATCTAAGCAAAGATAATAACTTGGGTTATTCTTTCTCCTTGAAAATTACTCCCAATACGGATATTTAATGGAAGAGTAAACATGATCATGATTATGATCGTACATGACTTTTTCTCTTCTCGAAATGAAAAAAAGTTTAAATGAAAGAAAACAGAAAAATTGGGGCAATCGGGTAATGTATCGCAATCAAAATCATCTAGCTTGAAATGAAAATGAAAGAAATGAAAAAGCTGTTAAAAGATGGAAAACGTAGCTGAAAATAAATTTGAGATGGTTACAGCGAATAAATTGAATCAAATGTTTTAGATTAATCCTAATCAGTCCCTACTGCCTCAGGGTCTGATTGAAATGTGTCAACAGTTAAATATTTCGTAATCAAGAAATTAATGGCTTTCGAAAGTTCCCAGGTAATGTGCTTGCACCAAAATTTTGAAATCGATTAAGCCATCCGTCTTATTTTACCTACGAATCGAACACAGTTCACACATCGAACAGTACATCTAAATGGTTTCAAAATCACAAAACGCTTTCTGGCTTTGATAGAGGCGTTAAACTTATTCATACTCAACATGTTTAATTCATTAAATTTAGCAAAACGCTTCGAATGGCTTCAAATTTATCTTTAAAGTTTGAATCTAATAGCCCCTTGTCCATACAGCGGGAACGGACAGATGGACAGACGGACATATCAAAATCAATACTTAGGTTAGTATGCTCAGCTACGTAATAAATTAGGATTAAGTCAAAGTACCACATCCAAGATGGCAATAACTAAGATCCCATTGCTTAGAGTAAACCCAAAGCAAGGCTTCCTCGGATCGAATTTCTTCACATCCTCCCGAAACTGTCTGCAAAAGCCTATACAGTCTATCTCGTTCAAAACTTGTTCCAACGTCGTCGCCATAATTGTTTCGAAGATAGGGAGCTTAACAAGACACACAAAACTTTAAACGTTCCTTAGATTGATTTATATACGTAATAAAGTTGCTGACTCTGACTCCTAAAAAGGATATTTGCTTTTTTAAGATCGAATTGAGATTGAGATCAAGTTCAATAGAGACGAAAAGCATTTACTCATTTGCTCAAGGACTCAGATTGGATTACACTTATAAGATGTTTACTCTTTTATTGAAATTCATATAAATAAATTGGATCCTTGACTCGAGTAACAGAGTCAACTTGTCAGGAGAAAGTTGATTTCTTTTGAAACTCAAATTTCAAAGGGGGAAAACACGGAGCGTTTTCTAAACTGCCAGGGTTTCTGGTTTTGTTAGGCTTTTGTCCTTCTTTCAAGCAAAATCGTTGGCTTAGTTGACACTGAAAACTAAACTGAGTTTGAAGGAATTGAATTGCTTATGTCCTCGGTAGGATAAA
>JAANSQ010001406.1:2744-15321 GCA_036850885.1 Lepidocyrtinus dapeste
TGGTTCAGTAAAGATCTTGTAATCCTTTCATACCTCAGCGAAGCTATGTCTCTATCTGCTTTAAAGCATTTATTGCATTTACAATGATTAGAATAGATAGATAAGTTAAAGCTTAGAACTTTTTTTTGAAATCTGATCAACTCCAGTTTTTTAAACTGGAGGATTCTACGCTTTAGAGAGATGAATCAAGTCAAAAGGAATTAAGGGCTCTAGAGAAATATTACTGCATGATCAAAGATAAAAAGCTTTTCCTAAACTCATCAAAGCAACATACATCTAAATTCTGTCTACTCTCCCATGAGCCATGAATCCATGAATGAGTAGTACACTCTTAAACTACTACACCCTTAAACTTTTTTTACACGGAATCAACAAAATATTATCATTATCATCGTATTAGACACTGTACATGGTGCATTCATGCATTATCAGCGTATACAGAAAAGCACATCATGTTTTTTACATTTTTTTCTCCCTTCTCCAGCCTCTTTAGAATCTTTAGAGTCTTTACAACTTTAGAGTCTTTTGCTGCTTAACAAAGTGTGACGATAAAAAAAAATCTAAAATGAGCTTTATTTTTTTACTGTGCAGATGAGATGGTGCATGCTACATTTTTCAAATAGGATAAACCCCGATTTTACACTTGAAACTGACACTTCTTCAACACACTGGATGACACATAGTTTACTTTCCTGTCGATTAGTGAGAATGTGTTGAAATTTATGGGGAGACTTAATCACATCTTATTTCCTAGGGAGTCCTGTAAAATAAGTAATTAAACGGTTTTCAAGTTTCGCAATTTTATAAAATTAGAGAAAATTTGTGCTTCGTCGTCCCAGCGACATATGTCAAACCTTTCTGTTTAAACGTCTTAATTTTACCTAAGCAATTAAAATCACCTTACCAATTTAACAGAATAACGATAGAGAACGTTAGCTTTGACAGTCATTAATCTGTTGGGGAGAAGTGTACATGATCACATCAAGATTGTAGATATTACTAGACCCAGTTAAGTTAAAACGCAGATTTTAGACTAAGATAAGGTATAAACTGGATGATAAACATGTTTTACAAGAGTCTCCTGTGAAATCATTACTGTAGAAGAATATTCCTTTTGTCTCCCTGCTTAAATATAATGTCGCATCCAATTTTTTCCTAGGACTCGAACTCTCACCTGCACAAATAGAACTTAGGGTGAATGAGCAAGCTTGAGCTTCCTGTGAACACAACTGAAGTCTGTTGAATAGTCTACTCTCATCCTCATATCATGATCTTGGCCTACGAAAAAAATAAACTCAAAATGGGCACGGACAATAAACTGGAATGGAAACAATTTTGATTAGATGATAAGGGCGAACAAGGCAATTGAACAAGTTCATCTTATTTCAAAGTGCGTTACACATTTTTAGGGACCTACTGCCTATACAGGAGGAGGAGAAGAAGGCTTATCAATACAAAAAATCTAGACAAGAATGAACGGAACGGACTCTGCTGCAGATGGAGTTATAAAAGGAACACTTTTTTGGTGTATGGAGGCAATGTTGAATGTTTTTTTACATTTTTTTATTCGTAAAGGTGTAACAATTGTGGGATTCTATACGAAGGAAATAAATTCTGTAGGCATGATCCAGCAGAACTGTACACAACACTACAACAGCGTTGAGACTCGAGACCAAGTCACACGGGGATAATAATGGGCACCTTGGCCATTGTCAATTATCATCGAGACCAAGTCATTACGCAAAGGATGAATGAAATATTGAGTCATTGAGTGTTTTCAAGTGCTACAGCTTTTAGATTAGATGGATGATGGTGCGAAAGGTGTAAAAAGAGGGATTAAGTAATAAAAAATATAATAATACGACCAACTTCCCAAGTATGGGTTGTGTGCATGTGGTGCACGTCAGCTCACCAACTAGTGTGATTTCAATGTTGATAAGTTAATCAAAACCATTAAAAATAAGCTTATTAGAACATGCAACTACTCTAATGTAACTGATTTAATCTGCATTTTTCCTAGCACAAGATTGTAAAGTAGCTGAGCTTGCGAAGTTAAGTATTGGTTTTGATATGCCTGTCCGTCCGTCGGTAATTCCAGAACTCTGGAACGCCAAGACCGATTGGCTTCAGATTCGGTACGTGCAAACTTTAAGCCCCGGAGACGATCTGCTTAAGCTTTGGGCCATATCGATGAATTTATGAAATCAGGGGTCAATGATGATTATGAAATTTTTTTTAAAATGACGACCTATAATGGCTTATACTGGCACATTCGAAAGCTCTTGAAGATTGACCAATTCATATCAACCAGCGAGTCAGTAGGTCCTGTAAAACGGTTTAAACTCTTAATCTTTTCAATAACTCTCTAACGCCTTACATACTTTTTATCAGCTACGTCTGTAAAACTTTATTCAGACTTTGTCAAGCTAATACTAACAGTAGCCCTATATTGAAAAATATGTCATTAAGGGTAATTACGTAAGCTACATGCAAATAATACATTCACTTATGTTGTCAACATTTTATAATTACAAGAGCCAAGTAACCCGGCCACTGAACTGTAAACACATTCCAAAATTCCAACCAACTTCAACATCTGGCTTGGCTTGAGCTTCAACTTCCCATTTGAAAATGCACAGTCCCGTTCGAAATGAAAATTCGCGAGAAACGTAAGGAAAAAATACTTTCTTTTTGTAATTGTACTCCTCCATCCTCCATCTTCACAGGGTAAATCAACTGGTGAAAGAGTTTCAGCCTTTTCATCTATACTTCGTAGAAGAAATTGGAGCAGGTATCATCATCCTCTCATGATGAGAATCCAGCTTAGTACCATTTACTATCTACCCACTAGTTTGCTATTGTTTCCTAGAATTTCCTAGAAACCCAAACGTACAAACAAAAGCAACTAGAAAAATTGTCGTTTCACAGGAGTAATTTTCATTTCTGAGTAAACTCTTACAAGGCCTGGGAGTTGTAGAGTTTAGTGGAGTGTTGCAGAACGGCCTTATTTTGATGTGATCTGGAGGTAGGAGAGTAATCCGATCTTACTCCTTTTTGGGAAATATGAGAAAAAGGAGCTTTCCACTCTCTCATTTCGCTCGCAAATCAATATTATGTGTGTAGGTTGCTCCTTTGTAGAAAGGGCTGGAAGGCTAGAAAATATTATGGATAATTAGGTGGTACTGTAGGGCGTAGGGTGGGGGCTAGTGGGGATGTTTAGGAAAAAGGTGCGATGCGAGTCTTGTATTTGGAGTAGCCCATTATTATTATTTTGATTAGTACTTTCATTTCATTACGATTTCTCCAGGCTTCCTATTATGTCTTATTTCCTTCCCCGATTGTTTTATTGTTTCGGGAGGTATGCATATGGCTTCATCTTTTGTTTGTCACGTGGATCGTGCATCAAGCTGTAACTTCAGATGGAAATGAAGACCAAGTACAATTTATTTTTCTCACTTCCCTCCATCCACTGTTTCACTGTTCCAGTGTGATCAAAGGGAGGAGAGTAAGTATAGTAGCATGTTGATCAAGTTAGTACAGTTGTGGGGGTTGATGCCGTTGATGGTGACAAAACTAATGAAATTTCTACAACTGTATCCGTATATTAGTCTGGCAGGAAAATCTGATGAGAATAAAAGGACTTTGTCGCATCTCCTAAATGGCTCCAATTGAAATAGTGGCAATGCAAATGGTAATAATGCCATGGTGGTTTAGCTTAGGAACATTAGATGGAGGGGAAAGGGTAGCTTTTATTTTTCTAATTAAGATAGGTAGTATTTTAGGGGAGAGAATTAGAGGAAAACAAAAACCGGGAGGTAATCTATGTAACAATCGATGGAAAATTATATTGCACAGGCTATATATGGGCTCCAGGATTCTCTTTAGAATGTAAAAACTTACCAAAGTGTACGCAATTTATACACCATTTACAATTAATTTCCAAGCTGGAGAAAAACAAGGAGGAAAGTGTAGGAAATGTGAACAAAATGATAATGGTTTTCCTCCTCCATTCTTCTCGGTTCGACCTTTTCTAGAAATGTGGGAAATGAATGGTTCTCTTTTCGTTTTATATGACTTCATGACAACGGTTCAAGGTGCATGATGTAAAGTATCCAGAGAGCTGGTGGATCTGGTGGAATAAGTGAATTAGGGAGCTGCGCATACGCTCCACATGACTCAAAAATTAGTAGTAATGCGAAATCACACTAATTTTTGAGTCATTCGTTTGAATTAGATAAAATGTAAGAAAGAGACATGGTGACGGGATCGTACCGGGTATGGTATACTCATTGGATTGGTTTCCTATTCTTATTTCATCCCGGAACATAATATCGAAAAATATATCTTGTTCTATACTTCCTGCCTATGGTCTTAGTCCAAAAGATGCTTAAATGCTCAGTCAAAGACTCAAACAATGGGTTTTCCTAGATGGCTTCGTAGAGACACACTCTCTCACACATTTCCAAATAAATGGGGAAAAGAACAATAATGTCACTGGAGAAAGATTGTGCTGGGTAGTGAACCAAAAAAGAAGAAGATATTCATTCCTACTGTGGGGAGAACATAATGCGTAGAAGCTCTTTAAAAAGCTAATTTAAGTTAATTAAAGTAGATCATCTAGGAGGAAAAATATCTATGAAATATTGGATTAATTCTTAGATTCTACGAGGAGGATTTCAGTCAGTACATAAAACGCACATTTCCCTCGGAATAAAGGATTCATTACAATTGCTTCATCCTCCCAAACCCAAACCAACTCCAAGCTTTTCCTTCAGAGCTGGAATTGAATGAGGATAGAGCACAATATATCTCCTGGAGACATGAAGCAAATCAGATTTATTACTGTAGAACTCTTGGACCGAAAACAATGCTAAAGTGTAATAAAAAGTGTAGAACTTTTTTAAAAGAAAAAGTGATTTGTTTCATTGCAAAAAAAAATTGCAAAAACTAGGTGTAGTCTGCATTGTAAAAGTCTCCATGATTGGGTATTGGGTCTTTTAAAGGGAACAATTGAACTTTTCCCCCTAAGATTCTCCAGTTGAAGTACATCTTTGAAAGCCTCATCTATTCGTTTCATTTCTCAGGCTAATGTCTCCTATTAAGCTTTACTGATGCGATGTCATGACAAGCGTGTCTATGCATCCATGCATTTTTCCCTACGATCGCGGCAACACCACAACGCTTTTATTTTAGCTGAGCAAAGCAAAACACAAACGGTCTACATTTTTTTCTTTAGATTTGACTCAAGTTGAGTGCGTGTCTGTGCGAAGAACTCTAATGAAAACTATCTTGTATTGTTGTACTCTCATTTTGCCTCAAAGACTTGGCCTGTGTGAGTAGTGCGATGATATGATGGCGAAGTATTGTATTCTCGGAAGTATTAAAGCTTCTCTTCTTCTCGGGGTACACTATATTACACAGCCAATTCCGTCTCATTACTCCCATTTAGAGTAAATGAATCTCTAGTCGATCTGACTAGACTATATGATGTTGTTACTATAGCATAATGTAAAAAGTCCAGCCAACTTTTTTTTATCCAGAGGAACACTAAAATACTAAAAAAGGACATCTTTTTCCTTAGAGGAGACAACTATTACTAGGAAAAATTATACATGGGAAGGAAACTCAGTTTGGGATGGGAAACCAAGTACACGAATACAATTGTAATTACCCGCCAGCTTTAAGAATCCGTAAATTAGCTGAACGCGAACATGAATCTTGGCGGAGGGACAGTGAAATGTGGAAAAACTACGCTTTCCTTCCTAATTTTTACGCCTTAGTTCTTCAACTTGGCTCAATCAATTCTGAGTAGCTGGGACTATAACCGAGAATATGGAGTATCTACACTAAAAAATAATGAATGCAATATTGCCACTTTACTACATCTCCTTATTTTCGGAAGAAATGGGTAATGTGTGTGTTATGCGAAGCTATGGAGAAAGGAAAAAAACTCGCCTGGAACTTACAGGTCATTCACGCTAGGGACTAGACAATGGCGGAAGGAAGAGGAAAGATGTACTTTTTCGCACTTTTTCTTTCTACGGAGCTACTAAAAGGAGCAAATTGAAGATAGCTTTTATTATAGTTTCATTTTGCCTCCATGGATAAGTCTTACAGTTTGTCTTTATCATTTACATAAGCTGCTTGAGCATGTCCTGTAAACGAAACTAAGGCAGTCTTGCATTTTCCCAGTTTGATTCATGGAATTACTCCACAAGGCAGAGTGAGAATTAGACTCATTCTAAATTCCCCGTTTCATCGAATGGAATGCTTTTTTGATGCTTTATTCTCCGAAAAAATACTTTCTTTTAGTGATTCTTGACTCTTGTGCAATTCTCCGAAATATGATTTGATTGGATCTGAAATGGGAATTGAATCAGCTTATTTTCATCACCAGCCCAAACATTTTTCCTAGTAAATTGATGAAATAATCAAAAAAAGAAGAGTTTTGTAGGGAGTGAAAGCGTAAAAAATGTAGAAATAATGTGGGTTTTGTTAGTTCCCTCCTAAGCATAAATTGATAAGTGTAAATGTATCATGTCTCTTCCGCTCTGATTTCGGTGAAAGGAGCAATGGGATATGAGTGATGAGCTGTTACTCTTGCTATACCTACAATGTGAGGAGTTAATCAAGGAGAGAGAAGATGCTAGTTTTGCTTAGCTTATTCAACGACTCCAACAGAAACATCCCACTCAAAAATGATTTAGAGTTTGTAAGCCTAAATAATATACAGACTCCATAAGCATTTTAAAATGGTGTAAAAACTGCTGAATATTACGGCCAATATTGGAATCTCACTCTGGATATTTTTTTTTTGGCTTTGTTACTTCATCCAGAAAGACAAGTTACAACTAGTTCTTTTGTAACTTGTGGCATAAACCCTAGTTTATTTTTTTTCTGGAGGCTGTAATGTCAAACCCTTAAACTGAGAAGCCACAGTGGTTTGGTTTTTTGTCCTTGGGGTTTTGCACTCCAGTGCCAAAAATTTCTTGGAGAAATTCTCAAATGAAAAACGATTAAGATGGTTAATGTACCGTTACAAACTTTTTATAATAAATGAGGCAGTACAGAAAAAGAAGAGAAATTTCTCTTAGGAAAAGTTGAAGCGTAGTGAGTGATACGATGCGGCTGCTGGTGGTAACAGTGCGCTAACCCTTTTTCCTCAGACAATGGAATGTATAAAAGCTAAAGGCTGATTATTACGACTTACGAGGGAAAGAAAAGCTTGGGATTTTGGCTTGCGTACGGTTTTGTATTGTCTATGTAGGAATCAAAGATGTTATTCTTTGGAAAACTCATAATTTTCAGGTTTAGGCAGAGAAATGAATGAAGAGTGAATCGATTCAGTTTCATTGTGTAAGCTTGTATTTATGATGAAGGAAGGGTTTTGGCATGTACTCAAACCACAATCATTCCTTGGCTTTGGCTCTGGCTCGAGAGAATTCACAAAGTTAAAAATGCATTTTCCCCCGGGAATATGTAATGACGCTGTGACAAATGGATTGTTTAGTAAAAAGGGCAATAAATTAGTAGAATGTTTTTCAAATTATTCATAAGACCAAATCAAATGTTGTTTTATGGCGTACATCATCTTACTAGCTAATGTGACGTGTCAGCAGGTATCTAATTTCCTTAAAATATTTACCATGATGTCTTGTCCCTCTCCCTACATACACAGTCCGGGAGACAATGCTAAAGCCATGCCCAAAAAGAAGCGTGACTCGTGACAATGTTCAGTAAATGCTTAGGTTTGGCTAGGACTGGTCTAGTCTGGCTTGGCTTGTACTGTTGGTCTTGGACTCCTGCAAAGTTGAAATGAACTGGACATTGCATTGCTTGTACTTGTTAAGTGCTTTTTAACAGTCTTTCAAAACGAGCATTTTTCTAGCAGGAGGGCATTAGATAAACAAGCGGCTCTAATCACTCTGTTCTCCACGCATACATTGTACTCCGCTGGAAAAGGAGAATCTCGAATAAAATTTGATAATCGTTTCGAATTTAAAATGCAATTGGTGTCGTCACGCGCTTCCTCTCCGGAATTATAAGAAGAATTGTAGTTCTGTTCTGTAGTGCAGGTGCATCTCGTTAGAGGAATGAACAGCTCAGCTACACAGTCTCTGCTACTCCTTCCTAGCATTCAACCTTAGAATAATGGAGCTTGATTAACTATAAAATTAATTAAGAGTTTACAATTGCATTTAAAAAATTGTGAAACAATGAGGAAATTAGCCTTAAATGGATAATTGGTGTTGGATTGGGAAGCCATGTTTAGATGCTAACCGTTTGCTTCATTGTTTCCCTTGTTAAGTGTTTAGTGTTTCGCCCACACAGTTTCAAAACTTTCAAAGCACTTGAATCTTTTAAACTTTAAAGCCACTAATGATCCAAGTTGAAGCTCTTCCTAGTATCCAAGTTCTACCGGCACCTGTAAAAACAAAAAGAAAACACTTAGACCTGTCACTTCCCTCATATTTTTTTCCAGGCTGTAGACTTAAACGGTCCAAATGAAATGTAATCATGTGTACAAATTAGGCTTACAGAATAATTCATTGTTAAAGCCGAACTAAACTTAAAAGTGAACTCTACACAGAAAATGTACAAGTTATCCTAATGAATTTGGTTTGGTTGGGCTCTCCTGCGGCTTATGCTTCGAAAAGAGGTGTGATGTTACCTCGTGAGTGCATTAAGCCCATTAGAATATGGAAAGGATGTTTTTTCAGCAAGTCGCATTAGATATTAGATCGCCTAAGAGTACATGTTCCTTTCTTTGAAAGAGAAAAATAAGATAAGATGATAGGCTTACTTACCTAAGCACATTTTTCCTCTACCTGATTCCTTTTTTCCTTAAAAAGCAATATGAATATGACATGAGGTATTGTACGACCTGTCAAAACTACATTAAACTACATTTACCTCTCCCTTAAAATGGGGGCTGTAAAGGAGCAACAAGACTTACAGTCAGTTTGCTTGCGCAAGGGGGAATTGCAGATAGACTTTCTTCGACATAAAACATTTTTTTCTCTTCCTCGCCCGCGGTGCACTGGTGGTATGCTTGTTTGTGTGGTTACTGTCAGTCAAATTCATTTCTCGCAACGAAATATATCAATTGAATGACAAGGGAAAGAGAATGGGGAAGACGGGTAAAGAAAAAATATGAAAGGTATATCATATCATATTCAAGGATTTCACAGAAATGTAGTGTATGCTTCTGACGAAACTCAGTTTCTTTCTTAAGGAATCATCAAAAGTATGTAATGTTTACAAATAAGCGTCATCTCTCTGTCCCTTCACCCCAGCACGATTCCAGTATTGATGGAACTTATTAAATGTATAAAATACATAAAATGCAGTGGTTTCGTTTATTACGTAGCTGAGCTTTGTGAAGCAAAGTATTGATTTTGATGTGTCCGTCTGTCTGTCCGTTTGGGACATATGTCTCGAACGCATACACCAATTCATTTGGAATTTCGTACGGGAGTGATTGGGATTTTAAGGGTAAACTTTGTAACTTATGGGTCATATCGGTCAACGCATGAGGTCAGAGGTCAAGGTTGAATATATATTTTTGTACGACAACTATGGCATGTGATAGCTCATTCATAAGCCCTTGATCTCCCAATTACATATTTAAATCTGCCTTGATGTGGTGGGGCAGAATAGGCTTAGTCTAAAATCGATTCAGTTCAAACGCAATAACCCTTTCAAAATCTATTTTCAGCTACTTTTTTAAACGCTTTTAACAGCTATATTTCGGCAATGCAGTCTAAATCATGAGCAAACATTTTCATGTTTACTGAGATGAGGAAGCTTTTCAAGATGATATGGCTTGGATGTCTACACATTTTGAAAAGGCCAAAGAACAAAATGACATTTCCATTTTCTCCAGGTAAGATATTATGCCTGTGTAGATTTTCCTTTAATGATGCCCTTCATCTAAAGAGAACTGAAAGCACTTGAGTTTTCTATAGAAGGCCTTTTTTGAGTCTTCTTATTTCCGTTTAATTGTCCACCATAATATATTTTTATCTTTGGGCAGTAAAAATGTATACTTGGGTAGGGAGGTATGGACAGGTGTCACGTGTCTCATGCTCGTATAATAACGTAAAACAAGAGTAGTAATTCTACCAGCTCTCTAGAACTAGAATGCACATTCACGGCACGTGCCATGGGGAAAGTAGAGACTAGTTGGTTTCAGCCGTCTCAGGGTTACAAATTTAAGCCCCCTGGGTAATTTGGGGTTTTAAGGGTTTTAATCTTGGGTTCTGTAAAATCCAAGGTAATTTTGATTTTTAAGTTTAATTTCATTGCTTATCCCGGATTTAAACCTTGATTTAATTAAACTGATTCTTAATCGACTTTATATGTATAATATAAATGGGTTTTTATCTCAAAATACCCTGTACATGACTAAAAACCCTAGTTTCATCCCGGGCACGAACCCGAACTAGTTTAATGGCTTTAAATGACTCGCTTTGAATTCCCTTTCATTTGTGAGTTGTTCGTAGGGAATGTGATATTTTTGAGTTTCTCTTGTGCTATACTTTTTTTTAATGATTCCAAAGACATGCCAGCCTTTTTACGATAATTGCTCTGCACAAAAGGACAAACACTATACAGTCCGTCATCATTTCTGTAACACCCTATTTAAGGCTACGAGACTACTACAATAATATGATGACATTGGATCTCATCTTACATCGCATCATAACACATCACCTAAGCAAATCTAGTGACAATTTCTTTTTTTTCTCGTAAACTTTAATATTCCTTTAATGTTTTGCTTTTTCACGTGTAGATAATGACGACAATGATCTCTGAAGAAAAGGCCAACTTTGAACTTCAAAGGGGGGAAAATAAGTATCTCCAAATGAAAGACTTGACTCCATATAGTGTACACATAATCATGTCGTCTTGATCCTTTCACTTTTTTCCCAGCCTACAGTCTCCATGGATGATAATAACGTAGGAGCTTTTGAAAACATGGTAGGTAATGGCTGCACCGCCTATTCATTCTTTAAGGCTTAAAGTGAGCAAACCACTTCATCTTGCGTTCATCTGCCTGCGAAGAGGTTGACAGGAAGTGAAAAAAATATATTATTAGTGTTATGATCATTATTATTACTACTGCGCTACACTACTACATTCTAGGATTATTATGACATGTTAGCTCCCATCCTATCCATTCTCCTTAAGTAAACGTATAAAGTTCAAGTATGAAAGTGATCGTGATCACCACGTCACATCACTCCACATCAAAGTCAACGTACAGAATTTTGTTTGTAGTGCCTCCTCTACCTCCTCCGCATCTGATCCAGCCCAAACAACACTATTTTGTATTATGGCTTCAGTCCCATATTTATTCAGAGAACACCTCATTCATTCATACATAAAATTTTTTTTTGCACTTGAGCATCCTCCTTACCCTCCTAAAAAAAGAAATCATCTCTTCTCATTTTTTTTTCTTCAGCTCATCTTGTTTCATCCTTTCCCACGTTGAACACATTTTTTCTTGTTATTCATGTCAACCCATTCGCCATAAAATAATGAGTTGTTCGTCTAACTTCCCACAGCTACCGGAAAACGATTATTTGGAATTTGAACCGTAGCTTGTGTACGGTTGGAGACTCTCAGTTCCTTTCAACTTCCTCTAGAATTTTTGAATTCTGTTGCGTGAACAGTTAACTAAGAAAGCAGCTACTCCAGACTCTACACTCCAAAGTGGATGATGGGAAGCTCTTGCCGTTTTTTCTGTTTTGTTTCGTACCCTGGAGTAAAAACTTTTTCTTATTTTCTCCAGTCATTTCATCAAATTCAAATAATGTAATATCATTTTGCGGCTTCTCTCTTGGAAAACGGGAGGAGAGTGCAATGCACCAGTTTTTTCCCTGGTGCTTAAACTCCTACTTGAACCGCTTCATCTCTCCCCAGAACGTATATGAGCAGCCAATTTTTTATGCATGCAGAAGTTGTTTTATGATAATGACGTAGTGAATATGTCCTGTGGTGACTGGCTGTTGGCTCGGGATGTCGGGATACACCTACAAGTTAAACATGTGTTTATGATTTCACCTAAAGACTAGGGAGTGAAATGCCTACGTATGGAATCAAGAAGAGAAGTACAGGAGCCACTTGAATTTCCAAGCTATACTTTCCTTTTCCCCCAGTGCCATTTGCATAGCATCCCGTAGCATCATTATCATTTTCATAATAATGATTGTTATGATTATGCATATCAAATCACCTTGTTTCAGCTAGTAAACACTAAAAAAATTCATTACTCCCATACCCCGACACAAGCTTTACGTTACCTATGCATAACATTATCTTTGCAATAATTTCTCGCTTTGATATTTTCCCTCCTCTCTAGAGTCTAAGGTGGAAGGCTTCAAAGTAAACACTCGTTCATTTACCATTTTACTGTTTACCATTTGAAAAAAAGAGAAACGGAAGGAAACCATTAAGGCAAGATGATAATGTTGTAATGACGAGAAGAAGATGATGATCACTCCAACTTCCAACAGTACCAACAGTCCCAACTACCAACCTTGAATGTAGAACCAAAGCAATACATCTATTC
>JAANSQ010001407.1:0-15303 GCA_036850885.1 Lepidocyrtinus dapeste
GTCATGTCACCAAAATCGGAGAACGTGACATTGTACATCTATATTTCAAGTTGACGCTAAACCGTTCATCCGAAAATCGTACCAACATCATTTAATTATTTATGGGACCACCACTCTCATAAATAAGCGTCATCCTTAGTTCCACACTCCCCTGTGAGATAACACGGTATCAGAAGACGATGAAAACATCGTTTCAATTTATCACAGAGGATAAAAATTAAGTTGCTCAGTTCAGTGTAAAAAAGCCAGACAAATATTATTATTCCCTCACACTGCTACAAAAATATTGTGTAAAAAAAAGTACTGCACTCATATCTCACAAGACTGCGTTCCCATAAGTCTTCTTTACAAAGCGAGCTAATCTTTCTCTTCATTTTCCTTTAGATTTTTTTTTAGTCAGAATATTATTATTAGTCGTCTATAAATCAGCTAATTTTCTCGTTTTCGCTTCTTCCCAAATAAAAGTTCCATGCTATGCTTGAGTTCGTGTAGTAAACACATCCACACTGGGAGATATACAGAGAGATAAACACGACATTCATAAAGACTTCCTTCCTCAATTTTTTCCCCTAACATGCCATAGCATTATCACCATCATCACTTAATCTCCGCACCTTATATTTTTCCGTTTCCTCGCCTCGCTTTTTCTGAGGCAAATGAGGGAAAACGTATGGGAATAGAAAATGGAAAGTACGTATAGTCCAAATTATGCATGCTTTACTACATTTTCTCTAGACTACTCTGATATAATAGTAATAGAGCATGATCACAACCAAACTCATAATTTTGCTCGACATATGTTCACAAGTTTTTTATTCTGGGAAAAGTTGTTGGGAGAAGGCTAGAGAGAGTGTAAGTGCGGACTTTTTAAGATGAGAGATGCTATTTTTAATGAGAATATTGAAAAAAGTGTGTGCCACGCCAGGCCATGCATGCATTGATGTTATTTAACCAAAAAAAAACAGATAGATCCCTACGTAACTTATCTACTAGCATAACCATATCCTGTTCGCTTCCATTTAGCTTCCTTTTCCAATAAAGATGGCTTTAAAGTTAAGTAGGAAAAGTCTCAAGAAGCTAATAAGCTGCAAGGAAAACATGTGCGTTGCTTACACTCGGCCTGTGTAAATGTTTACGACTTTGCTCGACACACACAGAAAATATTTCTTGGAGAAAATGAGAATGAAATGGGATGGCGGAGTAACAAGAAGGATGATTATTATGGGAGTATAATATCATTATTAGGGGTTTCTAAATGCTCTGCCATGTGCCTGCATTTTTTTAAGCAAAGATACAAAAAAAAGTGATGATGATGTTAGTAGTGGTGGTGGGAATGATGGAGATGGTGATAGCGGTGGAATTCTCTGTCTCTTGTTTTCTCGGCTTTTTTACTCTCTCACTCTCCTTCCGAGAGAAAGAGTAAGGGAATAAGTAAAACAAGCAAGTAAATAAGAGGCTGAAGATGTTCTTTCAATGAGTGGAAACGAAGAAGCATAGAGTGGCTAAAAAGAGAGAGATGAAAGCTAACATAAAAGTAAATCAGAGGAAAGAGAACAAGTTAAGTTGGAGCACTGATCCAAAAATATACTTTCGGGAAGGAGACATCTGCTCACTTCTCGCATCCTACAAAAACCCTTCAGCATCGCAGAGGAGTAGTAGTGGGAGTGTGCTCTTATATTGGCCAATTTTCCTTTCATCTTAAGTTTCCTTACATTCGTGTATCTTGCGCTGCCAAATAGGTAATAATAATAATGAGGAGACTAACCAAGCTTAATCTATCTTCCGGACAGACAATTCTTAACTAGTGTACAAGCTAATAAGTATTTTACTCCAAGGATTCTTGAGATAGTAGAAGATTGGAATTCTTTGAATTATATACCTGTTTTGCAAATGCGATAAACGAGAAAATTATTTCATGTCTTCATTAGGTCTGGAAATGTATTGAGTTTCCTATTTCCTCACAAGTAGTGCAAGAGATTACAGGTGTTCTGATTCATACACGTGCTGCTTCTTTAAAGAGGATTATATCTTCTACCATCTTAGCTTTTTTTAGGTTACACTAGTTATAGGCAGATAAGAGAGAAACAACTATTTTCTTCTGTTGACATTTCATCTTTACACAGCTCTCCCTAGGCTAATCTATATTACATCTGAAAGAAATTAATTGGAAGGCGGTTTATTGTTAAAAATTTAAAACAACCCATATTGCTCCAAGCTTTTCCTACGTTGGCTTACCCAACTTCCGCGAAAAGCGACATAAAAGCACACGGGACAGTATTAAAGGAGAGCTAACTTTTGCCTCTCTGATCATAGAAAAATCATTAAATACGGAGACAACTTAACCGCCTTAATAAATAACCATAGTAAAAGCCAACACATAAACATTTCAGCTGCACCATATCCCCGTCAACAATGTTCCATCTCTTGACAACCAACTCGAGACGAAAAATTCTCAGAGAAAAAAAAATACATAAAAACATTCTCCAACGTAAAGCCTTCATTTTGGTATGCGTGTCACAACTTTAAAATCGAATTTTCTATTTGAATGCATTCCTATGCCTCCTTTTTTCCGCAACATTAATAAAATAACGTGAAATGCATGCTTTCCACTTCATCTTTCATATGAAGCAAATCTGTGCACACGTAGCAGACTATTTTTTCAGCAGTTAAACAGACACCGCACCACACCACCACCGGGGCTGACTCCACTATGAACCTAAAGTCCTACGCTAAATCAACTTAATATATTTGCAGCAAACTAGTTACTTTTGATTTTGGTCTTTAAACTGAAGCGAATGGAAGCATGTAATTACTAATGAAAACAATAATATGCAGGCGAAAAGTAGATGATGATAATAAATATAAAAAAGAGCATCTCTCCTTCTATATAAGTAAGTGTTTTTGGTGTTTGGCGGCTTCTGTTCTTCTAGTTGGCAAGAGGGAGGATGGGATTCACTGATAATAATAATAATAACGGCGATCCAATGTCTGTCTTGCTTTCGTGCATGGCTCGTTTCGACTTTTTCCCGGAGCAATAAGCATTTTTTTACATGTTATTTTATCTCATCTGCACTTTTTTTTACATGGAAAAAAATCATGTAAGACATGATGTACTACTATAAAACTATTTCCTTATAACAAATTTCATAAGAAAGCAAATTTCTCTCTCTCATCATCATCGCATGGCGCACCAGTTTGATATGTGTACAGTTTTATAGGTTCTGCCACACATAAGACTAACCAACAACGAAGCCTGTTTTTTTTCTGTGGAATTATGTGAAAAACGAAGAGAGATACAGAGAGAAGAAAAAAACTGGATATAAGTTTTTTTTTGGCTTGGTTTGGCAGTTGGCATGTTTCTCACATATTGTTATTATCATCATTTATTACTGCTCCTTTTTGCTTGTCGTTTGTAAAGTGCTAAACATTTATTAGTGCTTCATCAAATTAGGCTCAATTAGTGAGCAGCGCAGTGGTAGTGGTAGCAACTCTCACAAAAAAAACTCGAAACCGGAGAATGAGAATAGGATGCTGCTGCTATGTGGATGATGATCATCATCATCCTGATTACATATAAGTATACCTATGTTGCCCTAAAGATTAACGAGTTTACTCACTGTAAATACAGTATAATTTTCAGATGAAAAATGTTTACGTTGGTATTTAAAGCATTTTTACTGTGTTCTCATCACTTTCCAGTTTACACTCGTTGGAATTGAGATTTAAAAAGATACAAAATATTTTTTTCCGAAGCTTTGGGTTACCGCAGGGAACCGTACTCATTAAGATGATATCATGTAACATTAACATGAAAATCTTTTCACAGACTAGACAATGAATGGGGAGAGAAAAACATTCTGGTTGATTAGAAATGAATAATATGAATTAATTTACAGGTTCCAGGATTTTAGGTAGCTTAGTCCAAAAGCAACAATTTTAAGGATTTTCGTTGAGGAAAATGGTCATGAAATATAATTATAGATTTTATTGGTGGTAGGGGCTGTCCACAACGATTACATTCACAGTTTTAATTCACCACTGCGGTCTAAATAATTGAATGTTTTGTAGCAAAGTCTTTTGCTAAACGTAAATGCTCCACAATTTAGATAGAAACATGATGCTATAAACAAAATAAAAATAGACTAAAAGCTTTCTACAAGGAGAAACCAGTTCGACTAGTCACGTAATCAATTTCCCAATGACAATTAAGTGATAGGTCCTGAACTTACTAGTAATCCTTGGAATTTTTAATCCAAATCTCCAAAATAGGAAAAAAAAACTTGGGTAGAATACAAAACAGACTCCAACCGATTTGTATGGGTAGCTTCAATTTATTAAAAAGGCTAACACTTTACCAACGTACACAGCGTGTTTACCAAACCACAATCTCTTTATGAACTTCTCTTCTCCACCACTTAATTCTCACAATTATCTCTTTTAAATTGGAACAAGTTTAGTACTTTGTCCATGTCTGTGTCGAATGTCAGAGTTATCGTTTTCCTAACTTCTTTAAGCATGCGCACATAAACAGTTGCGTAATTGCATAGAAAATCTAAGGAAAGATTGCTTTAAAGTCTAAATGAGTACTTTTGCATCACTTTCTTTACTTCTCAGTAAGTATCCGAAGAATGTATTTTTTCAAGTAATCCTTCTTTTCAACACCATAGAAGAATGTACGTTAGTAACTCTACGTTCCTTATTACTTTCCTGGATTTCTCAAGACAAGATAAATAAAAAAAACTTCAATAAAGTCTTTTTTTCAAAGTACAAGTTAAAAGAGAAAACTCTGACAAAACCAAAAGCTTAGCTTTTATTCACACAAAAACTGTATAAATAGTATTTTCCTGGGGAAAAAATCTTTCAATGCAATTTATTTACTTTCGGGATATACCGCGAGATTTAGGCGATATATTTTGGTCCTCACAAAATCGGAAGGGTTGTAGTTATTCAAGTATTTGTGGTCCTATTATAACACAGACGAACAAACGCCAACTAGCAACTTCACTTTTTTTCTTAAGATTTATGAAATTTCTTTTAGATTCTTTCTCATCCTGCTATTTTTAATAACTTCAGTAAGTACCGGAAAGTATACTTTGTTCATGTGGAAAGAGTCAATACATGTACATTATCACTATATTGTCAACTGTGTCAAACACTTAAGGTGATTTTTTTTAAGATTGCAAACATGACAAGCTAATAACCAAACACAAACCAACCATCAAAAAAAAATTTTTACGACTTTCTCCGCATGAAATCTCTTCTTGCATGAAAAATGTTTCAATGCAGACAGTATTTAATGACACATTGATGCACCACGAATTTTAAAGATGAATAAATATACTTCCTCCTTTTTACAACCTTCAAACAAACTATTCAGTAAATTTAGTTTTCTTAATTACCTCCTGCTAAAAGTTAATATTTATGTTGTAAAAAGTGGGAA
Organism: Lepidocyrtinus dapeste; assembly: GCA_036850885.1. NCBI lineage: Eukaryota > Metazoa > Arthropoda > Collembola > Entomobryomorpha > Entomobryidae > Lepidocyrtinus > Lepidocyrtinus dapeste. Next base: position 5,441 of record JAANSQ010001407.1, read on the forward strand.
ATTACAAACTTGCTTAAATAGATAAGAGTGATACACACCACAACCTGATTTTTTTTATAGAATTACAACAAGAGATTTTATTGCTTTTCGGATAATTTATCAAATATTACAACACTTTTTGATATGTAAAAGAGAAATACTTTCACAACCATGTAGCAACAACTATCAAATCTGATTTTCACAGAGATAAAGACAAATCTCAAAAAGAAACTTTTTGTTTGTACTCCAGCGAGTAATATCTTATGACTCACTTTATCCTTCCGTCTGCATTTTGACATAAAAAAAAACTCTCCTCAATCTTTATGTTTGTCACACTTTAAGGAAAGTACAACTTTCAGAGCAATGTGTAAGTATGGTTTAATGGACCGGGTGCAAACGTACGTTGCACGTACAAAAAACTGCGAGCTAAAGAGACGCGTGTTTCAGTGAAGATGGCAAAAGAAGAACTGAGCTCTGTTCGAATCAAACAGCTCATACTGTTGAAGAATGGGATCTTTTGAGAGAGTCCGTAGCTACAACTAAGCAAACCACATTGGAACGAGCCCCTGAGTACCACACAAGAGCAGCAGTTGCAGTAAGTAATGTAGCGTTTCAGCTTTCGTTTCATTCATGGAGGAAGCGCTAATATAGCAATACAAATGCAATACCACTACAGTTACCAGAAAACATCGTTTTCACCACTGGCATCATAACCATCATTGTATGACACTCTTAAACCAAAAATATGAGCTAAAACAGCGTAAAGGAGAGACTCAAGTTATGCCATGCCAGTGCAGTGTGACTTACACAAATAACATTCTTGAAAAGATGGTGCTTGCTCTTGCAGATCACATACACTTGGAGTTTCCCTTCCAAGCAAAAACTCTCGTAGAATGTACATGATCATCATCACTAGTCCAACTACTAGCGGAAAAAAGTGAGTAGTTTAAACTCACTACGTACTCTCTCCTTAACCACGATTCCCTCTCTATATGTTCTACAATTCCATTGGCTTTGTATCAAAGCAGATTCTTTTCTGACTTGAAACTACACCAAAAAGAAAGAAAAGGAAGAAAAATTATTTCCATGGTCCAGAAAAAAAGGGAAAGAGGAAATATAAGCAGAGCAGAAAAGAAATAATACTGTGCTTTGTATGGGAAACATCACTTTGAGCCATATTCTCCTCACATAGGGGGAAAAGTTGAAGGTGGCTTGGATGCTTTTTATGTGCTTGGAAAAAGGGTTTACAATTGCAGACAATCTTATCACGCATCCGCTTTTGCTTTCCTACCGCAAGAAATAAGGGTAGACTTTTTTTTCTCCTTAGAATGTAAAAATGTGTTTCCATGTTCGATGTTCCGTATAACAAGAAAGAATTCACGGAGGACCAATGGAATGTCTGAGAGTAGAAAAAATGTAGCTGAATCACAAAAGGAAAATGCATTGGCAGCGAAGAAAAGATAGAAAACATATTGGCCATAAAGGAATCATATAAAAAAGAAGAAGCCAGAGGTCCTTAGAAACATCTCATGAATCCTGAGTGACCAGCCAACCCACTAAAAAAGCATACTGGACCAGAGACTGAATGAAGGACGGTCTTAACTTGCAATCTCATTTTTTCTTTAGCTTTCTCCATCACTGCTGAGCAGAAACTTGGCTGGAGGAGAAAAAAGAATGATGAGATGATCAGTGAAAATGGAAGACGCTGTACTTATTTTCCCTCTTTCTACTTGTTTAACATTTTATAAGACGAAAACGGAATTATTTATGTTACCGCAACCACAAGTAAGAAATAAGTATGTACTGACAAAGGACTATTGAGCACGATTCATTGAAAAAAGGGATACATGAGAAAAAGGATAAGGGAAAGCTTACTTCTCTGGACCTGCACCTGCACCCTTATCTATTCCAGTGTGATGATAATGGTAATTTCTACTTTCTCTTGGAAATGACATACATATATATAAACTCTGAGAAAAATCCAGCAATATAATTGTTTCCTTTTTTAGTTCATCTCGAAGAAAATATTTATACATTTAAAGGTTGTTAGAGCCTTAGCTACTGTAGTGATTTTAGTCAAAACGATATCGTCCATATGCTCCAATAAGGCAAACAAGACCTTCTCCTCCAATTCTTCTGTTCCCCTTAAGGAAATAAATTGGATGTGAGGTGAACAGACGAATTTTCCAAGTAGCATAGATGTTTTGGCAATAACGTGATCCGAGGAGGCCAATAAAAATGTTGACTAGCTTCTTGGCTCAATCGCTACATGTTCCAATGAATTACTTATCTCTGAGGAAAGCGCCATTATTTAATGATAGAGCATAAAATACAAACATGATTTTTGTATTCTATTTGCCCTCACTTGGTTAAACTCGAAAATGCCTTGCGGTGGATATGTATTCTTGCTCTCATTTACTATCTCGTCATTTTTAAGTACTTTAAGATTCATATAAACTATCAGAAATAGCAAAGTGCACCACTTAAGATGAACTTTTAACCATGCCACCATCTTTTACGATACGTTTAACATAATCATTAACGTCATTTGCTTTTCATTTCACAGCCACAAGTTCACTGGGTATCATTACTTTTGATCTTTCATGGCTTAGCCTTTTGACCCTGCTTAAATATTCATACTGATTAATTAATAAACTTACTTGAACGAGGGCATTAACTCGAGAAGCACATCCGCTTTACTTGAATTACTCAAATACGTTTTCCATATTTGAGCATTGCATTTCCCAGGTTTAGTAAGTTAGTACAAGGTTAAACTGACAAGATTTATATGCGCAATATTTAAAATCTGTGAGGATGCACATCCCTAAAAAACAACATATTGCCAGTTGCATTATACTTGGACTTAATATTTCAACAAAAAGATTTTCTATTGGTAAACCGTTTGTAAAAGTGTTTACTAATCAACCGCTGCAACGAACACATGCATATTTATAGTTTCAAGATGAACGGGAGGATGGCATGAAAAATGGACATAAAAAACTTTAAGTTTTGAATAATACATAGATTTGGCTGAGATTGGACACGTCTCATTTTCCTTCATCATGGTAGAAGCCACTTATTTTAAAACGATTATTTTCCTCAAGAAAATATATTTATCGAGAGTAAAACCCAAGGGAAGACGTTCATAAAGTGAAGAAAGGCTAATAACAATAGTAATGAGAGTACAGATTTTAAACGACTTCTTAACGACCGGTATACGTATGCCCGTTGATGGCTAATAAAACTCCCTTATTTTTTAGTTTAGCATGGGAGTTAACTCGAGAACCAATCCGTATATCTTTTTAAAAACTTCTTTTAGAAACTGCATAATTACTATTTATTAGTGCAATAACATGACTGTAATGATGATGGTTACTGGTGAAGTGAAGTATACATATTTATGTATTTTGCGAAGCCAGTCAAAGATAACTTTTTAAAAGCAACACTGATTGTCAGTCGTTAGATTTTAAGTGGGGCTAAATTAATGAAGTCTACAAAAGAAAGAAAACAAACGGAAGGTGCTTAAATACAACTTGAAAATATTAAAAATTTTACAACAATTATTATTTCAAGCTGTTTTAAGACATAAACAATTTTAACATGATTGGATGCATTGTGCTAGATTTATCTAATAACACTTAAGGATTTTCTGACAAAATGACAAAAACTTTACACTAGCAAAACAAATTTCTAATTATGTTTACGACTGTAGCAAAGCAGGTAAACAAACAAATAACCGTATTATAGTTCCTCTAGTCAATTTTTTTCACAATGGGAGAGATAAAAAGTTATAGTTTTGTTTTTACATGCTTGAATATTTATTAAGTGACTAATACCGTTGACATCTTATCAGTAATTTATGACGAGTTTCTTTCAAAAGATTTACAGTTTGTTTGGCAAGTTATCACTACAATGAAGTTTAAAAGATGATTTTGCTTGAAATGAGGTTCTCTTTGTTGTTGCGAAAATGGAAAAACATCACAACGCAATTTCCCTTTTGGGCTCGTATAATTTTAATGTCTGTTTTCATTACGATTGCTTCATAAAAAGGGAAGATTTTAGGGCGCAACTTAATGTTCCTCCCCTGAGATCCCTCATTGTCAGTGTTGTAAAATACTAAAATATTATTTCTCCTTTTACATATCGTAATTACGATTGAAAGCAGTAAAAATTTTGAGTGACATATTAACAGGGTTTTGTAACTTTTCCTCAAAGTTTTTATTGGCAGCAGTATATTTTGGTTTAGACTATAATTCCCAAGGATAAGTAATTGCTGTTCGTAATTTTCAAATTATATACTGAACGGATTTATGCGTTATCTCTTCTTTTACGGCTCTACCAATTCTCTCAAAAAATTAAACGTTTTTTTTCTTCTAAGACTTTTACTCTCACGCCTTTAATTAGTTGTCGGGTTTAGGATCAGTCTCTCTAGATTTCTCATCCCCTTAAAATAAAAAGCTGCATTGAAGCATTCAGCCAAGGGGATACTCGTAAAGTTTGTAAATTGTAATGAATAAACTATACAGCTGCAAAAATTGCAATGTGTCGACAAATTATAGACTTCGCTATATGATTTCTTTAAATGTAAAAATCTAAATCTTTGAAAAAAGGTCCTTGCGAAGAGGTACAGGATAACTCAATCAAGAAAAATCCGGCACCATATAATCAAAACTTTAAAAGAAGTGCAAACTCTTAATTAGAATCCTTAGTTTTACATGCCAGTCCTTGCGCAAACGTTGATTCGTTGGTTGTTAAAATAGAAAAAGTTTTGAAACTATTGAAAATAGGGAGTTTAAACTAGGAAATCCTTTTACCTTAATGAATTAGGAAATAATAAAATTTAAAGACTGTGAAAACTTTTCTGTCAGTTACTATGTTATTTATTGCTTTTTGACTAGATTTTCCTAGGATTTGGTAACTTTTCGTGATGGGATACACTCGATAATTCTGTTTAACGTTGAAAATAACACTCCATTTTCATAAAAAACGTCATATATTCCGTACTCTTTTGTATTCATTTATATGTTTCTTGAGATCACTCCGTATTTAGATTCATAATACACAAATGGATTTATTACGCATACAAAAGATGACTTTCTTACTTATTAATCAAGCAGAACAAAAGTCTCAACATGATTTGAATTTGTAAGACGGGTTGAATCCATTCACTAGAAGAAAATAGTGGTAATAAGAATGATTCTGCATAATATTTCTAAACACAGAGTCTTTAGTCTTTCTTACAAGGATGATATCATACACGCATGAATTCACCTTTGTAATATACATATTCCACCTACCGACAATCAGGAAGATCAAATGGGAAAATAAAACCGCTCATTTGAGCATCCTAAACTGACAGAAGCGCTTTGTGTAATCCTTGGACTCTGTGATTGTGGTAGGAAGAAAAGACTTGAATTCCAATCAGGATTATACTATCTCTCTCTCTCTCTGTGAACGTTTCTTTTGTGAAGTTTAGGCTGATGATGAGTATCAATGTGATTATGATTATGAATCGAACTTTTGTTATAGTCTGCGCCGAAAGTCATAAAAGTGTTTACCTCTTACTATCCCTATAGTTTTACACAATTAGTGACAAATAAGGAGTTCTTAAATCGTTTTGTTTATGCTCACACAAAGAAACCAACTGTACCCTAACTTTATTATGATCAAACACCCTTCCATTAAATGTGCCTCTTCTTGACAAAGCCAAACACACAAAACCAAACTACCGCATAAGTTAAAATTCTAAAAGGAGCTCTCCTAATAAAAACCTCAAATCGCTTCTACACTTTTTTATGCTGATTAAACTGATTGATATCTTCAAAAGAGCTTTGTGATACTCTTATTCTATTCAGAAATGGCATTTAAACCTCGCTCCAAGAGAAAAGAAATATCATTTCATCAATCAAAATTTACAACCATAATTCAAATGAAGAGTTAATTTTTTTACTACCTCTAGATTTATGCTTATTGGATAGTAAATAATGGCTTTCTGCTGATTACAAAATAAAAATTAACTAATATTATGATTGTATTTGATTAGAGTTCAACACGATTTCTTTAGAAGTGTACATTTTTGCAATCTTACAAAATGTTATTGCCTCCACTTCTCGTTTCCCATTAGCAAACATAGCATAATAATAAAAGTAGACATTGTCATCGTATTAAACCGCATACGACTCGAAAGGATGACAATTAAACCATAATCATTTACTAAACTTTTAAAGTTTTAAGCATCCCTGTATTAGCAGGACGATCCTTCTCGGCCTCAAAGTCTCGTCTTCCAGCTTAAATTCTCATAGGTTCTGACATCACGCGCTAGGATACAACATTAAGAAGAGGAAAAAGGTCGAAAAGAAACCAATACAATTCTTAGCTTTCACATCCAGTAAAAAAAACTTTTAAAAAATGTTCGGACCATCAGCATCTTTACGATTACTAATATTGTCCTATTAAAATCATTTTTTTCCAACTACAGAAACCTCCAGTACACCGCAATCAAGTCTAGTTTAGACTGGAGAAGGAGGGTTAGGTATACCAGCTTGTCATGCAGTGAGGGTATATTGCGTTTTTACTGCTGCGCTTTTTTTCAAATTTTACTTCCATTCCCTAATGTATGATGATGTGTACTTTGAGAAAATGTATGTAAATGTGGCAGTATCATTATACTGATCATCGCTTTATTGCATCTATTCTAACAGACCATAAAATAATCATTTATGATCTCATCTTTCAAACAGCTATTTTTGCATTTTCTACTCCTTATCGTCTACGTTCCAGTTCTGTACACTTTAGCATTCATTACGGAACGGTAATGACGTGCGTTTTGGCATTTCCCCTTGAAAACTTTGAACGTATCAGTACATCCCTCCTTACATGGGGCGTTTTCGTAAGTTGAAACGCTGGACTAGGCGAAAACCTTCTATTGCTGCTCGTGTTTCAAACTTTCACTTTGTTTTATCAAGTTAAAGCTTCATACTTACCATATGTCACAATTTTTATTTTGGAGTTTTACAAGACAATATCGTTTTTCAAAGGATGGATTGTACAACACAAGAAACTTTTTTCCTCCCAATAGAATTTATATTTTAATCGAGAGAACAGAGACGGGAAATAGGTGAAATGAGAAAGTTATCACGTGTTACGACCCACTGTAACGGTCTCTACACGCTTTACGAGTATAGTTATAGCATCATGGGGATGTAATGATTGTCATCAAGTGCCGTAATATGAGCATTAAACTCTAGATAACTCTATCAATCGAAGGACGTTTTCTTCAATGTGTCCTGACTCGAAAGAAAATAACACGCCGCAAGCAACCGGGAAATAAAGAGGCAGGCAAAGTATCTTTTGCTGGAAGGCTCAAACTGCATACATCTGCAGTTACTAGAACGATGACGACAACGACACTAGCGATAGTTATAATCGTAACAATAATAATAATAATAATAACATCTTCATGTCCCACTCCTCGTCTTTTCTATTGTACTCAGACATTGGGATAGAAGCCCTAAAGCTCAGCGTGGGTTTTACTGGGCAAATTTCTACCATGAAAGTGAGCTGCACCCTAAAAACTTGCAAACATGACGCAACTACCACTGCAAATTTTTTAAATTCTTGCTGAAGCTACATACAAACACCGGGTAAAATACTTGAATGTGTAGAGTAGGAATAAAACCTTAAGTCTTAAAACCCCGGGTCATGTCCTTAGTGTTTAGTCAGTGTGGAGAAAACGGAAAATGGAAACTATTCCCATAATACTTATTGCACACTTTTTTCCTTGTGGAGTATAAAGCTGCAGAATATAAGCACTCTCTTTCTCTCCCTCTTTTTCACTCCGACCGGAAAAGGTAATTCCAGGGAATCACGTCTCAGAATGGGAATCGGCTCATAAAGTGACTATAAAAATAAAATAAAAGGGCTGTGCGATAATTTTTCCTACTCTTCTTGATCATTACAAACATCAGTGGAATTGCTTTGGCTCCGGTCATTTTCATGTCATTACATCCATTCCATGACTCTTTAAACCATCATTGTGATGTGATGAAGATTGCTTACTCAATAATACTTCTTTTGATGATATACTGATGGTAATGATGATGATCATCATCCTCTTCCTCCTCATGCTGTAGGGTTACGTTTATGTCCTAATAAAAATACATTTTTACACTTTTAGTATTCCTCGCGTTTTCCAAACGAACTCAAATAGAAAAATGTGGTTTTAGCTTCTCAGAAGCTACTGGAGTTACATTAGGAATCCAAGCCTTTTCATTTTTCCTACTGAAAAGCACTCATCTATAAACTGCTACACGGTGGTAAAGACACAACTCAAATTTACTCGGAACAACTAATCAACTTATTTTGATTAAAATATTTACTGAAATATAAATGAGATTTTGATGGTTCGCCTAATGCTTTTACTCCTTGATAATTACAATTTTGATGACTGGCTCTATGAGAAAGTTATGTCGTTCCCTTAAAAACTATCACTTTACAATTCCAATAAGCTTGGCATATTATACTGAGGTTCACTATCTACATAAAGTGATGTAACATTTTGAGGTAAGGGTTAAGAGACCAAGCAATATGAAAAAGACATGACAGTAGCCTCAAAGCCTCATTCAATAATAATCTAATTAGAAGAAGGGAAAGTTTCAAGAAGTAAATATTACATTCGGTAGGGTGAAGTTAAGTAGGCTAATTTTTATTTCAATGGTAGAGCTCATCTTGGAAAATAATTTGTGGCAGGAAATGAGTGTATACTCTACAAGAGAAACTAAAATTGGCTGAGATTATTAAGTCCTCATCTTTTTCTCTGTAGCCTTAAGTGAAAACATTAGACTAATTAAACAGGCAGGAGGCTGAAGATTTGTTTGTGTAACACGCAGGAAGACACAGCTTTTGGAATTAAGTGGCTGTGTAGTTGGTAGAGGCTAATAAACTAATTAAGTAGTAGCTTGACGATCTTAAATCATCTTCTGCTTCAAATTTTAAGACAAAATTACTATTTCCCATATTTTGTCTACTAAGAAACTCAGTCTTTGGATACCGAGCCCGATGGCTGCACCGAAGAGAAACAAATTTAAGTATAATCTTTCGATTGAAAGTGATTCAATGACTACAGCATTTTCTTAGAAAAGGATATCATTTCCATTTCAAGTAAAGTAAATTCCAGTTTTGGGCCTTTAGGATTTTCTCTAGTGTCTGTCTCCGTATAAAAAACGAGGTTTGTGTCTTATTCCAAAAACCTAGATGTCCATACCGAAGCGTTTTTGCATTTGGCAAATTCAAAACTGGGGTGTAATTGAGGGTTTGCGACTTAATCATCAAATTACGCCGCTTCCATATCCGTTTTTAAATTTCCTTCCAATATTTTAAATTTTCACTTGACACCTTGTATTAAATGCTATTCTGCGGTTTAAAAGGCTGGAAGCTTCAGCACAAGTTCAAAAAACATTGGACTGCGTCAAAAAATTTAACTGGACATTAAAGACCCTTCATTCTAGTCCCATCTTCTTGAAGTCGTGAAGAATTATATGTAGCTTTCCAGATTAGTAAAGGGTATATGCAAATGGCTTCAATTCAACTTCAACAGCTAAGTAATCACCATATGTTTGACTTACAAAAATTTTTGTGGGTAAGACTTCGTCATAACTTTTATTGAGTAAATGAGCAAGTATTGTACTATGCTGTACTGTTATGCTATGTTTGTGATGCAATTATGCCTGTTAAAGGGAATCACGTGGACATTAAGTCACTTATTATTTGGCATTGTCTTCGTCCAATTTAAGTTTCCTTTGCTTTGAATTGTTTCTTTGACTTTGTTCTATTGTCTTTTGCATTATAGTACATGACTACACAAAGTTTATTATCAAAGCACCCCA
>JAANSQ010001408.1:0-15291 GCA_036850885.1 Lepidocyrtinus dapeste
TTGCGCCCGGAAATGTAGATGAAGTTTGTCGAAAAATGTAGCCAAATAATGGTACGCCTTGAAAACAATAATTATTTTCATGCTCACAGAGAGAATTTGAATGTTTTTAATTTTAAATGTTATGACTCTATGCTTACCAATCAAAGGCATTGAGGCTTCACCACAAGCAAGGAAAGTAAACACTCTTGCAATTTCCTCCTTCGCAACTATTTTAGAAATCATTGCCCTGAGAACGATACTTATCAGTCCAGCAAACATTTGAAAGGTCGCGCCTATATTTTCCAAAATAATTATAGCAAATTGATTGAGTAAACTTGGATCATTTAGCAAAATTGAATTATGAAAACAAACCAAGATAAAGTTGCCACCCATGTTGAGCAAAGGCAAAGATAAATTGCGATATGACTGTCCCCGTAATGGATAATATTCCAATGATGGCATCCGGTATTTTGAATATTTTCATGCAGGTCATGATCATTACAAAACCACCTGACAAAAAATTAAAGCGGATGTGTTTAATGAGCAACCATAAGTTATTTAATCCATTGTCAGATTGATGTAATTTACCTGTGATTGCAATAAACGAATCTGAAACGGAATATTCCGTGTATTGCTTCAATGTCCAGTGAAATTGATGCCTAGTATACAAGTACATATTCTGGAGGTATCCAAACATGGCAAAAATTCTCAAAGAGATGATAAGCAGCATCAGCAACAGCCATCTAATGATCAGGAATATTAGTTAAAAGATGGCAGCTATAATTTCTTAGGTTATCAAATCTCCATGACTCACCTTCGCTGTAATCCACTGCGGCGCAGAAACACAGTACCAAACATGTCCCTGACCGCTTGAACATTAAACATATCCGTGAAACAGTTTCTTGACTCCCTATCTGGGATTTCCGGCAGCTCCTCACGAATCACAATCAGTCCATAAATGCCAGCAGTTAAGAATAAAACGGCAGCGGTACCAAATACTGATGAAAAGCCTCCATATTTGTAAATAAACCCTCCGCTTAAGACTCCGAGAGGGGCTGTGAGAGGTTAAAAAGACACCAAGATATTTTTTGAAAAACCGGTAGGTCAAAAATATCTCAAAAGATTGATTAATTATTCACCGCCTAGAAACCAGGACGCTTCCAAGACAGCGACACGGAAACTTCTATCGTGGACGTTGGTTTTCTTCGTCATGAAGCTAAAAGCGCTCATGATGATTGCTACCAGGCCTCCAACAATGGCCACAGGAGCTGATGAAATCAAAATTAGTTCAGGTGGGGCGTCAGGAATATTCGAGAAAGTCAAGTAAGACATTGCTGAGAGAAAGTAGCCAAACATTGGCAATAGCATCGGCCATTTACAACCTAAAATTTAGATAATTTTCAAAATTTTCTTCCAAATCCAAATTAAGTCATTCAGTATATAAATTCTAGTATTCATACCATGAATATCAGTCCAAGGTCCTAAGAATAAGGAAATGATTATTGGAAACCCTGCTTCGATAAAGCTTCTGTATGTGACAAACTTTGAGGCGTAGTTATCGATTTCCTCCTCTGTAACCAAAACAAAAAATACAACTCACTAAAATCCTTCCCACTTTCACTTACGGTATTTAAGTATTTAATATTAGTTTGCCCCATAAAGTACACACCTTTATTAAACCTTGGTAGGTCGTTACAAATGGTCTCATTATAATTAAAAGTGACTCTACAGATCCTATCAATATACAGATTTTGCACGACAACCGCTGTAGTGGAGTAGGCGAACATGTGTATTAACATCATCGGCTCGATGGTGATACCCTTCATGAGCGTTTTACATGAAACGTCTTCCTCTAAATCTTGGTTATTCTGGAGACGGTGATTTGCTCGTAGAGTCTCAGAAAACGTTTCATCTTCAGCGTCACTACTGTTAGTACTACTGCTGGAGTCGGACTCATTGTTTGCTTCGTAGGAGTCGTCAATGAAGCCTAAGTTCCCATTACCCCTTTGCTGTTCACTGCCAGTGACACCAGAGTTGATGTCAGCTCTTTGCGCACCGTTCATGATGAATTTTTATAAAAAAAAACTATTTTGTCGGTTAAAGTTTTTACTTCAAACCGGACTAACTCTTAAATTTATTTATTACATAAACATGGTCAAAAATTACAACACTTTTGACTTAATTGCATGTATTAAAAACGCTTTTAACTTCCGTAAACTTTTATTTGTCTAAAAATTGGTTAACTCAGCTGGAGGTAATAAAACTCAGCTGGCTCTTTTAAGAGATGCACATGGCTTGGTCTAGTTGGTCTGCTTTCCTCAACTCTGCAAATCCAGCGAATATGAGAATGCATTTGCATCAGTAGCTTGCATGAAGAATGATGAGAAGTTGGATAATAAAGTACACAATGTTAGTTCAGGAAGATGAAGGTCAATTTCACTACTTAATTGTCCACAAAATTTCAAGTTGGAATGTTTTCCTTAATCAGTTAGGTTTTATTCAAGCTCACAAAAGTTAAACGTAAACAACTGGCGACGACGATCTATTTGAGGATGTAAAAATCTAAAATGTAATAAATGGCTTATGTTTCAAGTTACCCCTTAATTACTTTCGAACTCTTAAATCCCTTAATCTAACTGCATCAATCTAAACGGGTAGGCAATTTTGTTCACTTTACTTACGGATTTTAATTTAAAATGTTGAGTTCATTTTACTTTGCTACGGACATGATGACTTAATTTTGACAATTATAAAGTCAAGTATGTAAACGCCTCTTTCAGCGAACAAAATGATCAAATATATTTACTTAAAATCATAAACAACTTGAATATTTGAAGATAAAGCAGTAGTGCAATAAACTAATGCCAACACATCCTTCGTTAAAGAAAACGCAGTTTAAAAAACGATTGGATTTTCATAAGAATTTTACACTTCATTTTTTACCCTGAACAAACACAGATTGTCCAGTACATATAAAATGTAGTTCTGTTTTTCCCATTTTTGCAGAGAACACATAAGGCTGCAGCTTGTGACTTTTGTCTCTCATCCTTATCATCCTTTTGTTTCAAAGTATATCTTATCTTTGAGTTTATGTTCATTCAATAAGCCACCCATAATCAGTTAAAACGCTCAAAATAAAATTTATATGACTTTCGTACAATGACAAATAAAAATTAACAATTATATCATTATATCATGACGTATATAAATATTTAGCTGCTAGCAAATTCTCTCTGTTGATGTACTACTTATGAATTTACAATTGTCTTTGGGTTAGCAACTAAAAATCCAATCTAATGCAAACCAAACAGCAGAAAACTAGAAATTTTAAGGATTAAACGTGCGTGGATGATATGTACCTTTTTCATTGCATCAACGCGGGGATTACCTTGAATCGTAGCAAAACCGCAATAAAAACTTTTATTAGTGTACTCGGCCCGTCACGCAACTGCAACTGGAGGATTAGACTTCAGCATGAGTATAAGTTGTATGACTAGTTTAATGGTGTCATTATCTCTAATAACCACTTGCTAGAGTAAGACATGTCTCATGTAGTTTCTCAATTCTCATTCCCATGCAATACAAAACACAAAACACAATCGAAATGATATGCATACAATGTACATCTATGCCTAGATGACTTAATGCAACTTGCAAGAAATATATTTCAGTTTGACTTCAGCTGTAGAACTAAATGAAAGTCTCTAGCAGTAAAAATATTATGCAATACTTTCTTGCATTTAGTGAGAAATTAGATTAGGTGAGGTGAGATTATCAAAATGACAAGAGTGTTGAGTAAATGCTTCCGCCAAGTTAAATGTTTCTCCAGAGTGAGAGCTGAAAGACAAGTGGTGTCATTTGATGTCCCCTTTGGGAGACTAGGCTCCTCATCTACCTCAACCACCTCGGCAGTGTCAAAAGATGATCCTAAACTATGGGTTAAGTCTCCCTATCCGGATGTGAACCAAGTGGTGGGAGTAGAAATGCATGAGTTGATATTTGACAAGATTGGAAAGTATGGGAAACTTCCGGCTTTAGTAAGTGCATAAAAGATAAAGAGTTTTTGGTTTCGTAAAATCTCCTGGAGGAAATTTCTGAATACTGAATTTTCGTTTTTAGACATGTGGAGTCTCTGGAAAGACACTAACATACGAAGAAATCTATAAACAGTCCAGAGGCTTAGGAGCTGCTCTAATCCAAGCTGGGTATAAACGGGGAGATGTTGCTGGAATTGTGCTACCAAATATTCCAGAGTTTCCTATTGTAGTCCTCGGGTGCTGGTGTGCTGGACTAGTGGTAAGTTCGAGATGAGATACTTCCACTAGAACTACTTGATATAGTAGATAAATTCAGGGTTGAAAAATCCAATTTTCCAGGTTTCTTGCATAAATCCAGCATACACTGAATCAGAAATCAAGAGACAATTGAACTCTTCTGAATCAAAGTTGGCAATAACAATTGAGTATTTTCTGGACGCTGTGAGAAATGCCAAGAAAGAAAGCAACAGGTTGGGCTCCATCATTGTGATAGGAGACGCCAAAGATGGTTGTCATACATTTTCCGAAATGGTTAAATGCGATACTAAAGGCGTAGAGTTTTCTTCCGGAGAAAATACCGACACCACGGAGACAATCGCTTTGCTTCCATATTCTTCAGGGACTACAGGGCCACCCAAAGGAGTTCTTTTGACACATTCCAATATTACGACTAACTTGTATCAATTTGTAAGTCAATTTCATAGGATTTGAGTTATTTAAACTTTGGAGCTAATTTAACATATTTCCTTAGCTTTATGATGACATTGCGGCTACGAAAAGCTACTTTGACACTGGAGAACAGGAAAGGTTAATTGGCCTCTTGCCATTTTTTCACTCTTATGGAATGGCTGCCATAGTTTTGGTTGGGTTATATCAAGGCGCACATTCCATGAGCTTACCCCGATTTGACCCGGCGACATTTCTCAAGGCTATTAGAGAACACAAGGTTTGGTTAGAAACAATGTAATTTAGAATTTCAATGCTGGTCAAATCAATATATATTCCCCTCCAATTCCTAATTGTCAAAACCTAAATTAAGGAATGTGTCCATGACAAAATAATTTATGATGTAGCCAACTTGCACCCACCTCGTGACGCCCTTAATTTCCATGATTGTCAATTCGGACGACTACACCAATAAAGAACTGGAGTCAGTTCACACCGTAGTTGGCGCTGCTGCTCCGATTGGAAATGTCCTTATAAATCGTCTTCTGGAGAAAGCTGGTCGTTACATTTTCTTCGCGGAAGGATATGGTTTGTGTAAATCTCAAAACAATTTGTAATTTACGAAGCAATTTAGCTTCTAAAGTATTTGTAAATTTTAACAGGAATGACAGAGCTATCTCCACTTTCTCACATTCTCAACCGAAGTTCAAAAAACACCAAAATCGGTTCCTGTGGCCGTGGCATACCCTCCACCTGGAGTAAAGTAATTGATATAGAGAGTGGCGTCACCTTAGGTCCCAACACTAGAGGGGAGTTGCTGGTGAAAGGGCCGCAAGTGATGAAAGGATATTTTAAGAATGTGGAAGCTACGAGAAATACCATTGACCCCGATGGGTGGCTTCATACCGGTAAAGTTACTTTGCTCATTGATATTCGTTATTCGAGCCATTAATCATGTGGTATTAATTAAATTAGGTGATATCGCATACTACGACGAGGAAGGCTATTTCTACATAGTTGACAGACTCAAGGAGCTCATCAAAGTCAAAGGATTCCAAGTCGCTCCAAGCGAGTTAGAAGACCTCCTACGGAAGCACGAGTGCATCACTGACTGTGCAGTGATTGGCGTGCCTTGTGTAGAAAGTGGAGAGGCACCTAGAGCCTACATTGTCCCCAAAGATGACACCCTGACAGAAGAAGATGTTCATGAATATTTGAAACCCATGATAGCCAGCTTTAAGCAACTCAAAGGCGGAGTGGAGTTTACTAAAGCCATTCCAAAAGCGCCAAGCGGAAAGATTCTGCGTAGGGAGTTGGCAGACGATTACAGAAAGAAAATAGAATCCTAGTTACACTCCAAGTATTAATTATGTTAAATATCCATACGCTTTAACCTATTACACATTTCATTTTGTACTTTTAAAAAATTTTGTACATAAAATAAAAACTCAACTTGGTCAAATCACCCCAAAAAAAATATTCAGCTTATTATGACATCATTCCTTCAGCTTCATCATTTGACTCCAGCTCCAGATTTTACCGTTCAGGTTCAATGTTCATGCATGTAATGGAACACAACAGCTGTTTCTAGCTGAGCCATGTGCGAACAATTGTTCCAGTTGGGCCCGGTCTGTCATGTGTCATACTAGTGGTCATATATTTGGACAAAAGTCATTTCGCTGGAGAAAATAAGCATATGGAATCCTTGTATAAAGAAGATTCAAGTGAATAAGATGAGCATGGATTGGATTAGTGTGTTAATGTCAGACTATTCAATTGCGTAATAAGTGAATGTGAACCTGTACAAGTAAATGATAAATGATAATGACAACTTTGAAACTGTTTAGACTGAAACGAAACATTTTGCCAGGGTTTAATATTATCAGTTTTCCTATAGTCTCTATAGCTAATAAATGCTTTCCTGTAGGTTTTAAAATTCCTCGGCCTAACCAAATATCTCGGGAATATAGTTCTTGCCCAACTTCTTTAACTTCAACGGCACTTTTCCCCAAAAAATTGAGTAAAATGGCTCAGACCTCTGATTCTGTTGTGATTGCATGTGTGCAGCTCTGTTGCACTGAAGACAAAGACAAAAATCTGAATGAAGCTCGTAGACTAATTACTGAAGCGAGAGGGCGGAAGGCGGAGGTAAGTGAATGAGTAAATCACAATGACTTATCAGATCAGATGTCATGCTTTGCCACATTAATTAAATCGTGATTGCTATTGCTACTGTGAGTAGATGATATTTTTACCGGAAGCTTTCGATTACATTGGGAGATCAAAAGAAGAGTCTGTGGAGCAATCGGAGGCTTTGGATGGACCGTTGATGACGTCCTATAAGGAAATAGCGAAGGAACTAAAAGTTTGGTTATCTCTTGGTGGCTTTCATGAACGTCAGGTATTTACTTTAACTTTCACTCTTTTCAGAATATATCGATCAAGTTTAATTGTAAAAATATTTAAAACAAGAGTGAAATGAAAGATGGAAGTTTACCCTGGATGACAAACGTCTTGATTGACTCCAACGGAGAAATCAAATCAGTATATAGGAAAGTGCATTTATTCGACGTGTTCATTCCAGAAGAGAAAGTTAATCTTCAGGAATCTTCTTTCATGAAAGCAGGAAATGAGATTGTAACCCCTTTTGAAACGCCTATTGGGAAACTAGGGCTTGGAATTGTAAGAAAATTGCAAAGTTTAACCTATTCCGAAATTTATGTTTGCAAAATGATGATATGGTATAAAAGTGAAAGCATTTTATGTTCATATACAGTGCTACGATTTACGCTTTCCACGATTTGCCTCATCGCTTCGTGCCTTAGGAGCGGATGCATTGACCTATGCTTCTGCCTTTACAGTACCAACTGGACAGGCTCACTGGGAGACTTTGTTACGAGCCAGGGCGATAGAAACCCAATGTTTTGTGATCGCCGCAGCCCAAACTGGACAACATAATCCAAAACGCTCTACATATGGACACTCTTTGGTTGGTTTTGTTTAAACAATAAAAATAAATGGCGCCTTTCAAGGTTTCAAAACAATCAAATATTTTCTTCCAGATTGTCGACCCTTGGGGAAAAGTATTGGCTAATGCTGGAGAGGATGTTGGAGTTATCACAGCGGAAATCAATTTAAGTCAGATATACTCTGTCAGGAAGAAAATGCCTGTATTTCAACACACCCGATCGGACCTTTACCTTGATAATGGAAATGCAGCCGTTTGTCAAATTCCAGGAGAAGATGTTAAATCAGAATGCTTTCCATTTGGACATGTTTCTGTCAAGTATAGCCTTGCCTTCCTCCAAAACTCGAACGCTATTGCATTTGTGAACAGAAAATGCGTAGTGCCTGGACGTGAGGGACGCAAAAATTATGACTTTAAGGAATTATTTTTGCATTAATTTACTAATTAGTAATTACGATTGTTTCTCCTTAAATAATTTAGACGTCCTAATCACTTCCAGAAGGATTGCGAAGAGAATGAAAGACCTCTCTCCAAAAGAAATTAGTGATATGTTCTCTCTAGCGCAGAAGGTCCAACAAGTTATGGAAAGTATACACGGAGCAACTTCCTCCACTTTGACGGTTCAAGATGGAAAAGACGCAGGACAAACAATAGAAGTATGTGAAAATTTAAATTATTTACATTAAAAGTTTCCCTTATAGATTAAAACTTAATTAAGATTGATTCATTTCCAGCACGTACACATTCACATTCTCCCCAGAAAACCAAACGACTTTGAAAAAAATGATTACGTTTACGAAAAACTGGAAAAACACGACAAAGGAGAGAACATCCAATGGAGGGGAGAAAAAGAAATGATTGACGAATGTAATGAAATCCGGAGTAAAATAAGAAATGAGTTTGCTAACTTGATTAATTAAATATTAACAAATAATTAACAGGCTTTTTATTTAAGACGTAAGGAAGCATGTAATTCTAGAAATAATTTACAAATAAAAAATTCTTCCGTTGATAAAATTCATAGAAGTTAAGGAACTTATTTTTCAACATATTTAAATACTGAGATGAATGCGCTGGAAGTTTTATCCTTTTCGGTCTTTATGATTTATCAAGTTTATTTCCGCTATATTCTTGAGACTCCTCCACCGGAAACCATTTGCAGACTGGTTTCTCCATTTTGTAGTCAGTCAAATCAATAGAAACCTGTCCGAAGGTTGTCGCATTACGAGTCATTTTCTTATCACAGATGAGCATACTCAGTTGCTTCCCCTTAAGACTATCCATGGATTCCAGTGGGAAGGCGAAGACTTCAATGAAGTTCAAGTCTACCTTCTCTTGATTTTGCTTATCCATCTTAAGTTCAGTGGAGTATATAGCACTACTACCCGGAACCATCTGTATTTTAACGAATGTGGACTTGTTCTCTACGGGGATTTTCTTCGTTTTTGCGATTGTGGTCGTTGTTGCTGACGTAGTTAAACTCTTCCTTCTAGACAGATTTTTCAAACGCATAACAGTCACTTCCAGCACCAACTCCAAGTCCTTTTTATTAGCTAAGCTGTAACAGATTCAATTAAATACGTTTAAATTGTTTGCTTTCGCATGTAAGGTATTAGTTGATTGAAGTTTATAAATTTACCTCAGACTTGACTGTTTCTTTGTAGCTTTCTTCCTGGGCCGTTCTCGAATTTCTATACAAAGCTGAATTTTAGCTTCCTTATCACGATTACCGACGCCTACTGGAGTGCCTTCCAAATCCTGCGTTGCTCTGTTCTCCACTGACTTGAGGGGCGTTGATGGGAGTAAACTCATGATGATGCACTTTAAGATATCCTCTATGAGGAAGGTCTGCCACTACTAATTACAGTGAACAATACAACAAACACAAATACAAAAAATAATCAAAATTTAATGCTTCTGCAATAAAAAACGAATGAGTTGTTGATACATTGACCGTTGAGTTTTCTCTTTGCTGACAACAAAAACAAAACAACCAGCCAGCAAGTAAGCAAGTAAGGATTGCATGAAGATGGGATAAAATCCATGCAGTTAGAAACAGACAGAGCTACAAAGCAAAGCAATGTAAAATGCAATGTTGTTTTTACATTATGTTGCTTTGGTAAACTTGCGTACTGCATGAATATGAATATTTGTCAGCTTTGAGAATTGTGAGACTAAAACAAACTTGTTGATTTTGGTCCAGATATTCCGGCAAACTCGCATGAAGATATATTCAAAGAGCTACTAGAACTACGGTCTAACATACTGAATAAACTGATAGACAAGTTAAAAATATAAATGAGGATGGGCCGTGCACAGACCGTTTAATTTGGAACAAATGTAATTTCACACTTCCATTTCATGATTCAATCATTTACCCTGGAAAGTTCAATGTAAGTAAAGATGCCTTAATTAAGAACTAAATAGTATTTCACTGTAGTGGAAATGATTAATAACCACTATAATTACTTATTTTTTTAACCTGAAAAGTTTAATATAATTATCTATCATGCGAGAGGGGTTATTTGATACAAATGAGGATAAGTACTTATGATGTTCATAAATAAGTTCATTGATAAGATTAATTAAATCGTGGTTTACCCATCTCAAACCTGTTGAAAAATACAGAATAATACAGGCTAAATAAAAAACTATTACGGACCCGTGAAAATTAATCGCACCACATTGTCCTCCAAAATCAAATGGAATTTCTACATATACATATACAGGCCGGACTGGACTTGCTGACCTAACAAACATTCTCATTTTTTGCTGGTCCATGAACCGAGATAAATAGATCTTGAATTCAAGGTCATCTCATGGATTTTAGGTTTTATACTGCACACGCATGGAAAATTATTGTAAGACTGCCATATTAAAGTATAGGACTCATGGGACATGTTAGGTTTCGCGAATCTAAATGAATGACTTTTGGATTTTAGACTCAAGTCAGTTCAACATCATCATTTTGGTTTTATCTTTTGATTGTGATTGTACAAGATATTTATGTATTAAAGATGTAACGTGCTAAAAACTGAAATAGATTAGATCAAACCGAAAGTCAAGTATCATAATCAGTCACGTTTGTGCCATTTTTATCTCGAGGTAACCTAAATTAAGTAATTCGGAGTGCCAAACAAACACTTGACATTTGAACAGTGTCGTAGTATTTCATAATCCTGACCAAAAATATTTATTTGTGAAGTGGAGCATAATGAGCAGAATAGCTTTTTGTTATATTCTTTCCTCGAAACGAGGACAGTAAAGAAAGGAGCTTTAAACTCTGATTGTTCTTTAACATTGCCTTGTTTTATTGTTGTGACACATTTGAATAAAAAATCCTCAGCGAATTAGATTCTTGCTGATTTTGCAAACTGCCTGCAATTACCTAATTTCAGTAAAATCAAATCAGTCAGCAGCCTATTCTCACATAAAAAATTTATCGAACGCCAACGGCAGGAGTAATTCCAAAATCTACTATGTTTATGAAAGCGTTATCGAGAAAAATAGGGAGGGTGTCTTACTTAGCCCCGTCGTCATGTAGGGGATTGACCAACACATCCTCGACGAACCCTTCCCTCCGACCGGCGGCTATTCCATCAGCTAAAGCAAGTCAAAATCAATTGGATGAAGAACGTCTCTGGGTGAGGTCTCCTAAAGGGGAAGTTGACACCGTGGTGGGATGCACTGTTCCAGAAATCATTAGGGAGAGTATTAGGGGATGGGGGCATTTGCCTGCTTTTGTGAGTAATTAATTTCATTAATTAATTCAGCCTTGAATTTCCTGGAATGAAACTCTAAAATCCTAACCTTTTTTAAAATTAAATCAGGAATGCGCTACCACTGGTCGAGTATACACTCATCATGAGACCTTAAGAAATGCGCGGGGGTTTGCAGCTGCACTTATACAGAGTGGATTCAAAAGAGGTAACGTGGTGGCTATAGTTCTCCCAAACGTGCCGGAGTATGCTTCCATTTTGTTCGGGATATGGGATGCAGGGTTAGTAAGAATTCATCCACTGCCTATAAGTTTATGATCCGTGATGAGGAAATTATTTAAAAAAAAAAATGGTTGTTTACTAGATTGATTGCTTCCCCTGTAAACTCTGGATACTCTGATGGTATTTTAATAGCTTGACATTTTTTATTGAGTGGAATATGCGTAAAATTTGATTCTAAAACGATGCCTGATTACGTACTCTGTTCCGATGTTCGCAGAGGAAATTTACCGCCAGCTTGCTATGAGTGATGCCGTATGTGTGGTCGCTGAGGCGGAAACGCTTAGAGCTGTTCGTAAAGCGAAAGAAAATCTTACAAATTTAAAATCCATTGTGGTGGTGGGCGAGCCGCATGACGGTAAATTTTTACCAATTGTAACCGTGTACTTGCCAAAGTCAATTATTAAATCATACTATTTCTGATGGGTTAGGGTGTCACACGTTTAAGGAAATGATAAGAGCAGATATTCATGGAGTCGAGTTCTTTAGTGGACGTAACGTTGATACTACAAACGAAGTAGCTTTGTTACCATTCTCTAGCGGAACTACTGGTACGCAATAACTGAAGCTGTACAGAATGAAAGTTTATTAATTAATGAACATATTTTTAATTTTGACTTATATTTTTAGGACCACCCAAAGGTTTGCAACAGTCCAAACTAATTCCCTTATTTGCTTCGCCTCGATCCAACATTTGTCTACTTTTGCCCCGACTTTTTGGTTTTTTCAGGAGTTGAGCTGACACATGCCAATTTGGCTACGAATTTGATTCAATGTGACCCGTTGAAAGGTATCAGTTTGATTGAACCTTATAGTCAAGACATAGGACAAGAAAGGCATCTCGGACTCTTGCCCTTCTTTCACGCTTACGGACTGTCGACACTGCTACATTTGTCGACTTATGTTGGCGCACATGTTATGACAATAAGGAAGTTCGATGTGGACAGCTTTCACCAATCCGTCGTCCGCCACAAAGTACTCATCATTAATTCATATCAATCGCAATTACCATTTGCTGGGCCTGATCAAACAAATCTGTATTAATTAAAATTTCTACTTGGTTTCACTTTCACCAGCCAACGTGCTTTCACCTCGTAACGCCATTGATTAATCACATAGTAAACAGCAAAAACTACGGGAGGAAAGAGCTGAAGCATGCACACACAGTAATGGGAGGCGCAGCCCCTATTGGAGCCTCACTAATCGAGAAATTATTGGACAAGGCTGGAAAGTACTTCTTCTTTCAAGAAGGTATTCACGATTTTATAACATTTAGTCAAATATTTCAGTTGATAATGAAATTAAAGCTACATATGATCTTAATTTTAGGGTATGGCATGAGCGAGCTTAGTCCCGTCAGTCACTGCTTACTTCCAGGTTGGCACCAAATCTTGAAAGTTGCAAACTCTTTGAACAAAATTTAAACACTATCAACCTTTTCCAGAAACCAGAAATACAAAGATTGGAAGTTGCGGGTCACCAATTCCAGGAACCCTTACGAAAATAGTGGACTCTGATGGGATTACTCTAGAGAGGAACAAAAGAGGGGAGGTTTGCATTAAGGGACCACAAGTAATGAAAGGGTATTACAAGAACCCCGAGGCCACCAGGAATACAATTGATTCTGAAGGATGGCTTCACACAGGTCAGATTTTGACTTTCCTCAAACTAACTCAATTTTTTCCAAGAGCTCTATTGAATTTCTAAAGATTAACTTAAATTTCAGGGGATATTGCGTATTATGATGATGACGGATGCATGTACATCGTGGATAGAATCAAGGAGCTTATTAAAGTTAAAGGATTTCAGGTCTGGAAAACCCTAAGACATTGCCATTGCCTAGACTTGAATGCATGGAATTAAAATTCGTCTATGATTTACAGGTCGCACCTAGCGAGCTTGAAGATTTGCTAAGAAAACATGAGGGCATCGAAGATGTAGCAATAATAGGAGTGCCTCATGCAGAGAATGGAGAAGCCCCCAGGGCCTACATCGTGAAAAAAGCTAACGTTCAACTATCCGAAGGCGAAGTTAATGAGTATTTAAATGCTCTCGTTTCAAAACACAAGCGTTTGATTGGTGGCATAGAGTTCAGGGCTACTATACCCAAAGCCCCATCCGGAAAAATTTTGAGGAGAGAGTTGGTCGACGAATATCGCGAGAAACACCCTCAATCGCAGTAAACATTAAAATAATTTAAAGATCTGACTTGACTAACTTTCGCGAGTAATGAATGGGTTGAAGACTGCAAAAGTATCTAATATTATCAATATTATCTTTCCTGTTTAGATTTAAGTTGGAATATTTATTCGATCGATTTCCCCAAATTGTTATTGAGCTTTAAGAAATAAAAACGATTAATTTTTTTTTAAATTACAGCTCCCATGGGTAAGTTACTCCAAAAGTCCTCCCCTCGGTGGTCCAATTCCCACTTATTTTTTGAAACAGTATCTCCAGATAGAGATGCATTCACTTCAGTTCCCTCGTCATCAACAGTCATCTTTTTGTTTTCTACATCATCCAGAGTAAATAATTTGGTGGCACCCAATCGTCTTCGTTTCTTTGTACCCTCCTTGTCTTCGAGCACTATGGTTACAAGTAGGGCGAGTTTCTGTACTGCTACGGCACCGATGCGAGGTTCCGTAAGGCGGAATAGCCTGAGCATAAAATGTTGATATTAGCTAACCACTCTTCAAGTTCAAATCGGTCAATTGTTAAATTAGTAAAGATCCATCAATTACCTTTCAAGAAAAATGGAAGTGCAGTAATTCGGGTATTTTATTACCGTCCCTAAAATTGTTGTCAACGCTTTGGTATATCTTTTCCCTGAGGTCTCGATGATTTCCAAAATTTTATCAATCCACCGGGCGCAGACCATCCACATTTTTTCATTCTCCGGAGCGATAATAACCTCGCATAAATTATTCAAAATGGGAAGCAGTTTTCCTTTCGATTGTAACATTTTCATGACGGGAAGCCATACTCCAAAGAACTTTTCAAAGACGTACACATCTTCATCCAAACCTTGTTTATTTTGGGTTTTACGCAGGATGGAGGTAAAATTTTCATATAATTCTGGAGGTGGAAGTAATGCGCGTGAAAGTACTGTACAAAAGGTGGAGGGATGGCGTTGAAGACAATTTTTCAACTTTTTTCTTAACGACATTCCTGCAGTTTTCGTTTTGACTTGGTGATTATTGAGAGTGACGTGTTTCACAATGTCTTCATCACGGATCCAGTAAATATGTCTTAATTTATAAATTCTGGAGGCTTCGTAGGCAGCTAGTAGTTCATCAATTTGTAATGGAACTTCATTTTCTGTGCCGTCGCCAGTCATAGTTAAGGGGTCATTGGGATCGTCCAGTGGTGATAACTCTTGCTCCTCCGGACGCTTCCAGTATTTTACTCTGAGCCAGTCCAAAACAAAGTTTCCAGCCATTCTCAAAATCTCAATGGATGGAGCAGTAGATCCATGTGAAATCTCGTTCCTCAAGGATACAATCCAGTCAGGTGTGTCCACCATGGCTGCCAACTCTCGTGTCGGTCTGTTTGAAGACTCTCCCAGGGATTGTGCTGCTAGATGACTGACATGATTTAAATACCTAGAAAAAGAGCCACGTAGTTATCATATTTATATATATAT
>JAANSQ010001409.1:0-15287 GCA_036850885.1 Lepidocyrtinus dapeste
AAAAAAATTAGCAAAATTATGAAATTCGCAAATTTCTACATGTTGCTGAATCAATTTATGGAAAAAAAAATCATAATCCCCCGCCCCCTGGTTGCTTGCTTTCACTCTCTAACCCATCCATACTCCATAATTAATCCAAATTTCAAGACCAAATCGATGAATATATTTTATTTCTTTCTGCTACAAATCCCCGACCTACTCTGCGTCTCACTCCACCCCAACCATATCCATAAATCTTAATTAAAAGAAATCTAGAATTAGCAAAGAAAATAAGGTTAAATAAACAGTTTTAATGCGGTGCAACAAATCATTCCACGCCCAGTTTACCGTTTTGTGCACACTCTCGAGTAGGCGTTGAAAAAAAAAAATAATCCGAGTGAAGATTCAGTCATCTTGTAAGTTCCCAAACGAGATAAGATCCATAAATCTCGATCCTATACACGAACACAGGTGCATCTTACAAAAAAAAAATTTCCATGTATTTTTAGACAAAAATCTTTGAATATTTCATCATCCTACGTAGTCCAAAAAAAACAAGACTTTCGGGTCACACACCAAACATGCAGACCCAAAACTGACCGTATGTATAAGTAAGCTACACACTCTGGATTGGAAATTCTTTTGCATATCTCTCTCTCTTCCTCTCCTCGTGTGTACCCAATTATCACGGTAATTAAGTTGAAACTCACTCTCGACTCCCCAACACAGAGAGAGAGAAAAAAAGTACGTTTTTTCGCAGGATTATATGTGGTGAAAAAAAAGAGTATTAATCGCGCGTCTCTCTATTTCTTCATAAAAAAATAGAGTGAAAAGGAGAAAAAAAAATAGTGTTGGTTGGTGGTAGCAGAGCATCATTTTCTGTTATATGCCCACAACTTAAATGATGGTGATGGCCAGGACGATGACAGGGAAAGAGGAACCAAAAGCCATCCAATTTGTATATACCAGAAATCAACCGTGTGTTCTTCCTTTTGGTGTACTGGGAAAGGTAGGGGAAAAAAAACTATGCACCACTTTCTTCTTCAAATGGGGTACACGAATACAGAGATGCTTAGTGTTTTTTTTTGCTTTTTTGGGGAAAAAATTGTTACGTTGATCCGTACAGGCTTAGAGAGGTGGGGCAAATCACCAAGAATAGGAGAATAAAGTAACTACTTGATTAACTAACCTACGTGTTTGGGTACTTGGGGACAAATCCAAGAATTTAGGAATTTAAAAATGCTCGTAGTAGAAAAAAAAATAAAATTTTTAAACTAGGTCATCCATTCAATTCAGGCTTTTGGAAGTCATTGATTTAAATATAATCATATTTAAGCAAAAATATCCCAGTTTATGCATGCATCATTTTTGTACCATTTGAGACTGACATCCTGCGTTGAGACTTCAGACAGCGTTAAAATGTTTCATTCAAGCGGATGCAGTTGGGAGTTATTTAACTAACCTACGTGTCAAGCTACTCAGCGGATGGGACATTCGACGGATTGCTTCCATCAAAATTGTTAGCACCCATTCAAGTGGCACCAACGCAACGAAGCCTATTCCACATGAATTCCAGCAAATGTACTGTCCTCCTTCCGGCAAGCACATTCAAGACAAGTTTAAAACATGCAATAAATTAATCAATATTTTTACAGAAAAAGTATTTCAGGAAGGACTTAATTTTCTTATCACATCTATTCACTTTTGCTAATTCACTTCTCAAAACCATTATAGAAATATCATAAATTTGCATCTTAAAACTTCCCCCACCTCTACGTGCACGTATAAAAAAAAGGAATTTAAAAAAACGAATCCTGTAGTAAAGTTAAACCCCGTTGTCATATCATCAAAATTCCAAAGCATACTCTAGCTTTTTAAGAGTCTCATAATAAAAAAAAATAGTCTTATGCAGTCTGACTTAAACATGTAGCAACCATAGAAACCTCTCTCTGTAACTGCTACTACTCTAATATATCTTGAGAAAAACCCTCTAAAATGCATATGCATGTACATTATGTACCGCAGCAGCATCTTATACAACCCATGAGAGAACATATACATATAGGATATTTAGCTGAAAAAAAATCGATTCCTCCAAAAAAAAATAATACACTAAACTCCAGAGATCCAGGATGCTTCTCCAGGATGAAGAAAC
The DNA here is from genome assembly GCA_036850885.1 of Lepidocyrtinus dapeste. NCBI lineage: Eukaryota > Metazoa > Arthropoda > Collembola > Entomobryomorpha > Entomobryidae > Lepidocyrtinus > Lepidocyrtinus dapeste. The sequence goes on from JAANSQ010001409.1 coordinate 2,135, forward strand.
TAATAGTATTTAAACGATTAAAAAATTGGGAGTTTTGAATATTTTTTTACTTAACCTGTACAAGTGATTGTAGCACTGGAGGAGTTTTTTTTACTACTGGAGCAACCCACATTCCAGTGATTGTGATGATTACTGATTAAAAGAAATAGTTATACTTGTAGGATGGACAATTAAAACCGAAATTAAAAAATATGGTAGTGATGAGTGTGGCAGCATGTGTGCCTGCATTGTTGTTGGTGCTACTGTTCCCCGCTCCGTCGACCCCAGACTGGACCTCAGAATGCGTGACCCGCTACCCAGCTTCGTGTAGATGCACTTGGTCGAGTGGCAAGCGCCTGGCGGACTGCAGCAAAGCGAACATGAACGTGCTGCCAGTGCTGTCAAGCGATATCCAGATTCTGGACATGAGCCACAATAAACTGACCCAGCTCCAGGACAATGCGTTCACCAACGCCAACCTGATCAACCTGCAGAAGCTATACTTGAAGGGCTGCAGGATCAGTAAGGTTCACGAGCTGGCGTTCAACAACCTGCGCATCATGGTGGAGCTGGATCTGAGCCATAACGAGATTGAGTTCATAGATCCTATAGTGTTCAGCACGAACATGCGGATAGGGATTATCAGGCTGAATAACAACAGGCTGCATACGGTGCGAGAGTTCCCGAGCCTGGAGTACCTCCACACGATAGACTTTAGTCACAACAGCCTCTCCAATCTCAGTCACCACACGTTCTCAGGGCTGCGCGGGCTCAAGAGCCTCGATCTGAGTTACAACCAGTTCTCCAACCTCGACCCGGAAATGTTCTCCAGACTGAGCAGTCTCAAGCTCAGGGGGAACGTGTGGGTTTGCGATTGTGAGCTCAAACCCCTTCGGGACTATGTCGTGCTGAACAAGTTCTACGAGCCGGAGCTGCGGTGCGCGGAGCCGCTCAACCTGTTCAACAGCGCCTGGGACGGGTTCGACGAGCTCTCTTGCAAACCAGAGATACTCCACATTCTCGCAAACGGCAAGATCGTCGACAGCATCGTCGCGCTGGAGAACACGCTTGTGCTAAGCTGTGTCGTGAAAGGAGACCCACTCCCAGACGTCAAGTGGGTGAAGAACGGCAGAGTGGTGCAGGAACTCCACCGTGAAATCTCCCACGTCGGCGGAGGCACTGTCGTGTTGAATCTCACTGTCGGTCGTCACGACAACGAGTTTGTCTGCGTGGGGAGTAACAGTGGAGGCGTAGTCGAGCGCAATCTCACCGTCACGTTGGACGAAGCTGGGCTCAGCGGGTTTGTCGTGCTGAAGGACGGAGTCGACGGAGGGTTGGCTAGCGGGGGAATTACGGGTAAAGACAAGGGCGGGTTGCTAATCTACCTCGTCATCGGGGTTGTTTTTCTCAGTTTAATCGTCGGACTGGTCGTTGGCGGCGTTTGTGTTTGGAGGTGGGGACAACGCGGTGGTGGTAGACCAGTGCAGGAGCAAGATAGCGTCGTCAAGGGGGTGCTTAAAGACGACAACACCAACGAACACGACCATCATCACCAGGAGGATGAGCTTCAACACCACCACCAACAGCAGCAGCAGTTTCTAGTTGAGCAGGTGAGAGCAAACAAATTTTTCTTTCTTTGGTTGTCATGGGGATTTGATTTAGTAGTTTTAGTTAACTTAAATTTTAAATGTGCTTGCTTATCGTTACGTAAGGTATTTATTTTAATAACGTTATTATAATTTATAGTTAAGATTGTTGTTCTATTTTTTTATTTAAATTTTCACATCTAATAAAGCGTTAAATCAATTTATTATAATTTAAGACAATTTTATAATTTGTGATTAAATAAATTGGTTGTCAGGGGGATTTATTAGTTGTTTTAGTTAACTTTAACTTTTTGTTATTTTTATAGTTTATTTTTTAAGATTGTTCTAATTTTTAATATAATTCCCATAACCATAACCGTCGTATAAATTTATAATAATTTAAAAAATTTCGTCATGGAATGATAATTTTAGAGTAATTTTCCAATTTTGTTTTTGCTATTGTTATATTTTTCTAATTTTTAATTTAAAATTTTTATTAATTATATTTAATTGATCTCAGTTTCTCATTTGGCAGGAGTAATATTTTTGCCATAGTTAATGCTTTATTTTTTAAAAATATTCATTTTTATTTTATTTAGATCAATTTCATGAACATTTTCATATTTTTTATTGTTAAAATGTAGTATTGTTATATAATTTTAATATGTTTTCAAAAACTAATTGATAATTTTGGGATGAAAATCGTGCATATTTAAAATGTCCAAAATATCACTTTAAAACTTCAACGTTACGTAGACAATCAACCCGCAGCAACCAAACCAGCTGCACCACACAGCGCCTCCTCCACCGCCGTCGTACTACACCGACCACCATTACTATAGCAACCGGTACTCTTACAACACAGCTCCACGCTCCACCACCACCAACACTTCTTCAAACACCACAGAGTACACTTACCGTTACTATGACTACGACGACGCACAGTTGCACCATCAAACTCCTTCAGCGACACTTACGCTGCGAAGCAAAGTGCACCCGAACGAGATGCTGTACGACACTGTGGTGTACTCTTCCCGCCTGCACGCCCCAACCACCCAGATAAGCCCGGATATATGTGATTTAATCGTACCGCCTCCACCTCCACCGCCTGTAGTGCCTCATCACCATCACCAGGATTTCGTTGAGCAGCAACAGCAGCAGCAGCGTGGGAGTGAAGTGGCGCCACCACCTCCCATTGAGTTTTGCGAGTGCAGCAGCAACAACGAGAACCATCCCGTCAACGAGAAGGTCTCCAGGTTGCAGGAGTTTAGGAATAGGGTGGGCTGGATTGGGGGTAGTGCGAGTCAGCAGCGCCAACAACAGGAACAGTGGGCGGATGAAAACTCTAGTGACAAACAGAGTTAGTTACTGGTGGTTGTGTGGATAACTTCAAGCTTAAATAGTTTAAATTTTTGTAATTTAATTTTGTCATTTANATTCATTTCTTTATTATTTTATTTTCCTTATTTCCATTCTAAAGTCCCCATTGTTAAAACCGCACGCTTCAGCGGACGATCTCCTAGACAGCAACAACAGGCTAACCCAACGTCCGACCCCCGACCTTCTCATCAACAACGGCTCCGGCTCATCCCCCGACGAACTCGAGGAAATCTACAACAACAAGTTCCCGTTGCTACAGCAACCAAATCCACAGCATCAACAGCTAAATCAATCTCAAGACTCTTCCTCGCTGTACGACAACTATGAGCTAGTGTACAGACCATTACCAGCAGCAACGCGACCTGACTCCTTGAGGAGGTACTGTCTCTCCAGGGACTATGCCACGCTGCAGCCCAACCACCAGAGACCTTCCAGCGTTTGCTCGGAGCCAAGGGGTATGATATCAACTACTAGTCCTGCCACCAGGAATAGTCCTGTGATATTGCCATTGAGTCACCATGGATACGTTACGCTGCCCAGGAGATCCATTCACAAGAGTAATAAGAAGGAGCCGGCAGCGCCCAGCGTCCACCTGCCCATCAAATATGACAACTTGGGTGAGCCAACAAACACTTTTTTTTTTTAATTTTTAATCAACATCAAGTGGATTAATTAGAAATCATTAAATCGCCTGTTATTAAAGGCCCCCGTACTACGGCAGACGGTTCCTCAAGCATATCGCTGAACGACTGCGGAGTAGACACCACCCCCACCACCCCAAGCAACAACACCACATTTGAGCCCATCATGGAGCATCCAGTTGACGAGGAGGTACTAGCTTCAGACTACACCCTTCCAGATACCACCACACTTCCCCCGGCAGAGCAATTCAACTCATTGAAGAAATTCCGCCCTGTCCCTCCCCCAAAACCTAAAAAGAAGATGGAAGTCGAAGCCCCTCCAGAAGGTAACGGTGCTGCTACTGCTTTGCCACCAGTTCCTCTCGAGCAAGAAGACGACGGCACGGAAGTCTAAGTAGGTATAACTTTATTCAAAACTTATTTGCAGCTATCTTTGTATGTGTTCAGTGTTCAATGCAATTTACGTACGTATTATTATTCCAAAAGAGAAAGAAAAAACAAATATTTTCCATATCATTCCATAAGCATTCGTACGATACAAGCCTCTCGCACTAGAAGTTTATAGTCAATCGTCGTGTGTGTACTCACTCACACGCAAACACAACTATCGAGTTTGTTGTTGCTATGCAGCTTAATATAATATGTAGCTTATTTAGTTTTTATTTTAAAACCACTCTATATATATAGACTCTGGGTAACTATGCTAGCACAGTTGCTATAGCGACTCATTGAGTTTTTTTTGGCGGGTGGACTTAAAGTATTTTATACACAAGAAACTCAAGAAATTATCTATGAATCTTCTCTTCCATCGTATAATCTCCACACATTTTTTATTAATCTCGTAAACAAAATTAGGTTAGTTAAGTAAACAAGACTGAAAACAAGATTGTTTGTCTCTTCTTCTTCTTCTTCCTATTGTCAATGTTGTGCTGTTTAATTACGTATTACTGCTTTAGAGAGAGAGAGAGAAAATCGCTGTCTTCTATAACATTCTAGTTGTGTGGAAATGGACATGTATAGCGTGGGTATTGTGTTGTGTGATCGGGTCACAATCAAAAAGGTGCAGGAATTCATTAAACTCTTGTTATAACCTTACCCAAATACTTTATTCTGATTGACAAGACGCCTTTAACTGGTGTACTAATTGCTTCCACAATGTCATGAGCACTTCCGTGACTTCCACAATTCTAAAATGCCTATTTGATTTTCCCCGGAAACAAACACAATCAACATGCTAATTACATGGCGTTTCCACGTATACTTTGTTTAAACATGTTTGTGTTTCGTATATGATGAGCAAAATATATAATGCAACCTTGATGTACTCCCTTTTCGAACTTTATAGTACTGTACGGACTATATAAATAGTTATATAAGAATCAACTTATAGGTACACAAATCCTTTCATCACGAGATTCTTTTTATATATTTATTCTAATGTATTATGATGGGTTTACTACAATTTATGAACGTTTTGTCGTGTAGGAACAGAAACACTCTCTCGCAAAAAAATATACTGTACTGATAATTATTATATCTCTTTTAGTCTTTTTTGGATAAATTATTTAACAATAAAAATATTACATGTGACTGGACTTTGATGGAGTTGTCCTATTGATAATTTATTATGTTGTCAAAGTTGCCATGGGATTACATCATCATGGGTCTGGATAATTTGCCTAAGAATGAAATGCATAATTGTATAAGTGTATCCATAACAACATGATTCACGCGCATCCTCAAGATAATACGCCATCACGAACAAGAATGCCAGAAATGTACAAAATGGAGCCACAAAAAAATAGGAGCATAGTCTGTTTCCTCCAAACAACTTCCTCTCCTCCAAACGCAACCCTCTCTTGCTCTAGCTTCCAATCTATTTATAGCCTCCGACTGTATCAATACCAGATACAATAGCCCGTTTTTTTCTAATCTTCTTCCCCCATTGGAATGTGAAACAATCGGAACAAGATGTTCTTGACATGGTATAGATCCGTGGCATCGTACTAAAATGCAAATCCCACGGAACATCGAGTTCCAACAAAAAAAAACTATGCTACTTCCGAATCGGGAAGAGCCATTTTTAGAGTAACGCCAGTGTGTTGCGAGATCTCGGACCAACAACAACAACCACACCACAGCCTTTCTTTTTCACACACTCATTTTGAGCTTATCTTCCCTTTTCACCATACAAAATGGTAAGGTTTTGTGAACAAGTTTCTGGAAAAATTCTAAAAACCTTAATTTTTATTTTCCATTTTTCATACAGGCCGGTGATCTTTCAGCTCGTGATATTGAGCGTAAGATGAAGTTTCTTTTTATCAAAATTATTCCAAAAGAACAATAAAATATTCCTGTAAACTCCTTTGCTAACTTGCCCAGTTTCCTCCACAGCGAAACGCTCGTCTATAAATAGCTCAGTCTATTTTCGGAGCTCAGGAACTAAAAAAAAATTCTTTTGTATCTGGTATTGATTGGTTTTCTCTGTGTGTGCGTAGGCGCCAAGTTTGCGTTCAGCATCTACGACTTTGAGGGCGCAGACACGGTTGACGCTTTCTATTTGGGCGACGTGCTCCGCGCGCTCAACCTCTCCCCCACCCAGAAGCTCGTCGAGAAGCTTGGCGGGACCAAGAAGAGGAGTCAGTCACAGATCAATCAGATCACATAATTTAATCAGCATTTAATCAATTTAATGTGTTGTTGGTGTAGACGAGAAGAAGCTGAAGGTGGACGAGTTCCTCCCTGTGTACGGCCAGGCGAAGAAGGACAAGGATGTAGGCAACATTGAGGACTTTACAGAGATCCTGAAGCTGTACGATAAAAACGGAGATGGGAAAATGGCTCTTGCTGAGCTCTCTCACATTCTTCAGTCTCTTGGTAGGGGTGCAAGCTAACTAATCAAACCATTTTATCAAACACACCCTCTTTTACTTTTTCCTCCACTACCACCTAAAGGAACGCCAAGTTTATGTACGGAGCAGTCAGGGTAAAGAAGCACAGTATTTATTCTTGTCCGGTCCGCGTTGGATAAAAACAACTAACTAACTACCGTCCTGTTCAAATCACTACTAACTTTCCACAAGCTACTTAACATTGACGATTAATTATACCCCTATCATTTAAACAGGTGAGCGCCTCGACAAAGACGAAGCCGAAGAGATCCTCAAGGACTGCTGCGAGCCAGAGGACGAAGACGGCTTCATCGAGTACAAGCGTAAGTGGCAGTTTGTAAATCATAAAATTATAATTATAAACACACCAACTCCAATTCGAATCATGTTCCTCTCCAGCTTTCCTGAAGAAACTGATGGCTGGCCCATACCCAGAGGAAGTCTAAACTTTCACTCTCAACAACGGACAACATCAACACTCCTACTACTCCAACGCTGGACCATTTCATACTGATGATTTGTTTTTAAAAAAATGAACAAACTTTTGTTTTTTGGAAAATTGTAACAATCTGGAAAAAAACAGCAATGTTAATAAAAAGATTCAGAGTTGATTCGGGATATAATTACTAATTACATAATATTTTTTTCCCCCCAATATCAATAAAAGTTAATTATCCATGAAATGTTACGATGCAGTTTACTTGGACGTTAAATTAGCAAACATAGCACCAAGTTGAAGGGGCGTATTTATAACGACTCCATCAAAAACTGACAAGTTAGCGTTTTTGGACAGTTAAATTAGCCGCCACAAGAACTCCAATTTACTAAAAAACCAAACCTTTATTCCAAATTCATGAAAACTCCCTCCAACTTCTCCTGGCTCTCCATCTCTCTTTACCCCCACCTATGATCTAACATCCAAACTACTGAAACTCAAATTGAACAAAGACGAAAGCCAAGCCAGCTCTACATTCAATTCTACACTCTCTCTCAGACCGCCACCTACCACCACCAATACGTACCACTTGGAATCGATCATATCCTCTCCACACAACACCCTTACAATATACATTGTTCGTGTGCAATATAGTAACCAACGAAACCGGCCGACAGAATATTATAGAGGCAGCCATATGTATAAACCACACAGTATACACACACAACTTTAGATCGATCATTCAGTCTCCATTTCTCTCTCTCACTCCAAAAATATTACACTACTTCTCTCTAGATTACAAACACAGTCAGGCTAATTTTTATTCTACAAGGTACATAAAAATATTAATTTATTAACTACCGCAATTTTATAAAATATAATAAAAAACCTCGTTAGCAAAACTCAACAACCCAGTTGTTTTTCCAGCCCCACCTGATCTTTAATAATCTACAAAGATGAACAGCTTCCGTTACGCCGCCACTTCCCTCGCCCCCAGGTTCACCTCCGGACTCTGGGCCACCACCAAGCCAGGGTCAATGGTCATCATGTGCGCCAGACCCGCCGCTGCCGTGCTCAACAGCTCCATCGCTGAACAGGTAACGTTTATCAAAAAGGCAACAATGTTGTATCAGCTGTTATAGTAGTGGCAGTAATTCACTGATTCTTTCCCCCCACAGAGCCGCCCAATTTCCACCACATTGGCCCGCAGAGATATCGACTCCGCAGCCAAGTACATCGGTGCCGGAGCTGCCACTGTAGGAGTAGCCGGCTCTGGGGCTGGAATCGGGTCCGTGTTCGGAAGTCTCATCATCGGATACGCTAGGTCAGTGTGAATACATGTACAACTCCACCACTTTTGATAACAATTAACTAACCTAAATGACGAATTTGATACACAGGAACCCCTCGTTGAAGCAGCAGCTCTTCTCTTACGCCATCTTGGGATTCGCGTTATCCGAAGCCATGGGTCTCTTCTGTTTGATGATGTCGTTCCTGCTTCTCTTTGCTTTCTAAAAGCATTTATTAATTATAGCCAAATAGAATGAGTCTTTAAAGGAGAAAAAAAAAGAAATATTCCAATTCATATTAATAGTTGATTGCTAGAGATGAAACAAAATAAAAGTCAACATCACTCTTACAACACTGCTGTATATTACGATTGTTTCTTTAAGTTTAAATAAAAACACACAATCAAGCGAGTGGTTTAATTATTATTACAAATATCACAACTAGATAGTACATAGCACGGTTTTATTATTTTTCATCATTATTGTCATGTTTAAAAGTAGCAGAGGTAAACATTTTTTTTTTTAGCGATCAGCGACGATAAACTTTAGGTACTTCTCGCGGAGGAGCTGCTGCGCCCAGTCGTAGCATGCGAAGCTTATCCCTGCGGCTACAGGACCCTTGACCCAGTTCATTGATAGACCCTTGTACAACCCTCCCACCACTCCTTCCGTCCTGTAAAAACATCAACACAGAATTATATAATTTAACTTTGCTCTCCACCAATCAACACTTTGTGCACTCTTCTGCACCTGGCAATGTGCCTCATCAGCCCAAACATGGAGGAAACGCCCTTCCCCACCACCACTCCAGTGCCAGTCTGCAACCTCCTCCGCACGATATCAAACGGATACGAGCTGCTCTGCCCAACGACCCCAGCCATCGCGCCGAAACAAAGTCTCTCCACCGCACCAACCTCCTTGTGCAGCCTATTCACCCACACGCGCTTCATCCCTTCGTAGCAGTAAAAACTACACCCAGCATACGGAATCACCCCAAGCATCGTTGGAACGTACCCTTTAAACAACCCCCCCACCCCTTCCCCCCTGACAGTCTTTACAAACACGTCCATGAGTGAATTGTACTTTGACACTGGAGACACGGCCAGCCTGGCTCGCGTGAGGTCCAGCGGGTATGTAAGTGACTGTGCCGTGATCCCCGCCAGCGACCCACACACAAACCTCACGATTTCCGGAGACCCTTGATTCTCCGCTCCCAACACCCACTTCCACTGCTCGTGAGCGGTGAACTGTATCGCAGCGTACGGGATTATACGCGCCATCGTGGCAGAGTTGCCCCGCCACAGCGACTGGAATCCTGTAGACGTGTAGGTGTGGTACAGGTAGCGCACCACCTGGCGCATGTTGAACGTTGTACTAGGGGTGGTCTACAAAATCCAACAAACCTTAAATCTTAAGTTCAATCGAGAATAACATCTGAATCGTTGTTGTTCATTCATACCTGGAAGAATATCTTGGTGCGGTCTAGCGGAGCAATGACAGTCTTTGCGACTCCTCCAGCCAACGCTCCAGCGACTAGACTCGTTATCACTCGTTCGTTGTTCGTCAGCGAGCGCTTGAAATTATACAATTAACTCCAACTTGAGTATATATATTTTCTCGTAGATAAATTCTAGATACAAACCATCGCTACTACCTGTTGTGAATTGTTTAGTGAATTAGTTTGACTGGAGCAGTGTACTATAAAACTCGGCTTCCATGTGATTCTTCTTCTGGTAGTTGTCTTCACTTCATCACTGCTGTACGTTGACTCAGGTGGTGCTGCATCCTCTCGCTTCATAGTATTGTGGTGTACTCATTTGTGGATTTTTTTTAAAATATATTTTCAAGAGTGTTTAATTAAGTTCTACTAGATGTTTATGATGTTGTTGTTGTTGTTTTGCCCTGAACAGGCTTCTGTTTATTACCCACGCACACATGATCGTATGAATGAGCACATGGACCGAGATGGATCGTGCTTTTCTACTACAGCAGCAAGTGAAGTGAGAAAAAAAAATTGCATTGTTGAGAGGAGCAGTAGATGCTTATGACTATTCGTTTGTCATGAATATGAATTTCTCTTTTACCATGGAAACAATTCCACGTGATAAATCAACTTTAAAGTTTCACTCTTTCAAGTTCTTTATTACATCCATATACGTCCGCGTCATTCAGTTAAAATATCCAAGTTAAAAATATATTTAAAACAACATAATATGATTGTTCTGATTAAAAATTAAATGCATTGTAATTTTTTGTTTTCACTTTTTGGCCTTGTACACAGAGAAATGGGAGTACGAGTCTACAAAGCACATGAACGGCTTGTAGTCGTGGAACGCCATCGAGCTGATGGAGTTGGACGCCAGTCCGATCCTCCCAAACCCTCCAAACCCCTCACGGATACTGTTCGCTAGGAATGCACTGTGACCGTGGAACCCGTACACGTTCACTGTAGATGACGTGCTCCCACTTAAGCAAAGAATATATAACTTTAATTAATTCGCATATAAAGAAGTCAGTTACTACACACACTTACACTCCAAAGTACGGCAAGTTCCCATGTATATCCAGCGCGGTAACATCAACCGTCGTGTCCACAGTTTTGGTGGGAGTCTTTGACCGTAAGTCGAAGAACCTGACTCTCCCACTGCTGCTCCCGCTCACTATCGTGCGGTCGTGACGGAGCTTCACGCAAGTGATTGCTGAGCATGGAGGCGCCCCTGGCAACTGGAAGTCGCACCAGCTGCTGCTGCTGCTTAACGATGACTCTGATGAAGGTACGCGCACGTCCAGCAACCGGATTCCACCGTCCTCCCCGCCCAACACAAACACGCTTGGCTCTGCAACACAACAGAACATCATAAGTAATTTGATCAGATTAAGCTATTCTTACCACTTTAGTACTCACCACACCGATTGCAGTCCAAACTGGACACCCACCAGTCCCCAAACGAGCTAGTCAACTTATCAGTGTTCCCCCCTCCAATCTCCCTGGCCACCCTCTCCGCCTTCACATCCCACACCCCAATCACACTCCCTTTGCTCCCATGGTAACTACAAATCAGATTGCACCCACTCGAGTCATACTTGAACCTAAACTGCTGGACCCTACTAGCACTGCTGCAGATATTCCACGCCACCACCAACTGACTCTGCCGTTGCTCCAACGACGGTTTATACACGCGAACACAAGCATCACTGCACCCAGTCGCCAGCAAACTGCACGTTCCTGTCCCCGCTGCGGTAGAGTCGTGGGCGTTGAGCCATTCCAAACAGCACAAGAACGGTTGGGTGGCGGAGTTACTGAGCAGGGAGGAAGCTCCAGCCGAAGTCACGTGGTCGATCTCGGTGCGGTTGACGATGCGCGGCTGGCAGATTGACGTGAACGAGGAGGAGGATGAAGAAGACGACGAAGGAGTGGATGGGGAAGACGAGCTGTTAGGGGTCGACGGAGTCATCGAAGAAGAGTGTTGCGACGAATATGGCGTGTACGCTGACAGCGGGGAAGTATCGTCTAAATTAAACAGAGAAACGTTTAATTAGCCAATTTTAAAAAAAAAAAAATATCTAAATAAAATGAAAGTATACTCCCTCACCATACTCAAACACCAAGAACACAGACTTATCATGATGATAAGGTGTACTAGTAGCTGCCCTGATGTTATCCAAACTGCTCAAACTATTATTATTGGACCCGCCACTACCAGCAGCCCCATATTCCCCCGCAGCAGCTCCCCCAATCACGACCAAGTTCTCGTACGGATGAAACTTGACCACACTCCCCCCAGTAGCCCCTCCAGTGCGTATAAACTCACTCAAGTTCTTCCCCACCACCTGCTCGTCAATCTTCCCGGGAAAGTTCTTTGTCCGCTTAAAGCAGTCCCTCCTCGTCTTGGCGTTCCTCCCATACACCCAGTTCCGGGTGCACACAGTCTGGTCCTGCGGATCCATCTCGGTGTGGTTCCCACTCGGCCGGGAAAACTGAGACCAGCACCAGTTTATATACCGCGTAGCGATGATTGGAGTTATCGTGTTGTTTGGCGTTGGAGGAGTAGCTGCTGCAGATGATGTTGTTGAAGTGCTTCGGCTTGGAGGTGTTGCTGCTGCTGCTGCTGCTGGTTGCTTGCTACTGCTGCTCTCCGCCGATCCCTCCACTTCACGGAGGAAACCTTTGCCAACATTCTGGTTGGACTTTTGGATAGCCTTGGAGCGCACATGCTCCAGCACTGTACGTGCCAGTATCGACACTCCAGGATCAGGATCCCGCTCGTACGCTTGCAGCGCATTCCACACCCGCGTGTAGATCGTAGCGATCGATCCAGTTGAGCTGCTGCCACCACCACTACTTGACGACGATGTTGGCGTGCTAGGTAATCCAACTGGAGGAATGAACACGTTCACTGGAAGCAAAAGAGGTCACATTTTCACCATACCCCCTTTTTTACGCGTTAGTAGTCCCCACTACCATTACACTTAAGCAACTTACTGAGGTTAGAAAGCGAGCTGGAGCTAGCAACCCTCCGCATATTCTCCACTCCACCCCCACGCTGCTGCAACCCAGCACTGTAGTAGAGCGCCTCAGCGCCAGTGATCGTGAGGTTAGGATTAGCCTGAGCGTTAGCCAGCGCCCGCATGCGACTACTACTACCACTACCACCACCACCACCACCTACTCTCCTCAAGTTTACAGGACTCATCAGCGAGCCCACCTGATGATGACCTGCCGCTACAGCCAACAGCGCCGCGTACTGAGACTCTTTTCACACACAAACAGCCAAGAATATATATATTTGAAAAGCAGACCCCATAACACAACCCATCAGTATTTCAACAAGACTCATCATCATCACTTACCTTGCACCATCTGCCTCTCCGCCAGACTGACAAACTGGTTCTCAAACACCAACACAAAGTTATGCAGCGCAACCACCACCTCATTCCTCACCAACCCACT